>BQNB010152224.1:0-15800 GCA_026074375.1 Tanacetum coccineum | reverse complement strand
TGAGATTGATAATTTGAATGCAAGTAGAAATCCATGAATGTAATCTTGAAAAGTTTAGACTTCAATGCACATCAAGAACGTCAAGTAGCTTATTCATCTGAGAAATACATGCTTAAAAGTGTCAACATAAAGTTGGTGAGTTCATAGGTTTAGTTAAGTATAAAGGTTGGACCGCAAGGTTTTAAAATATGTATTGCATAGTATACAATATCTAGAAAAAATATTATTGCATGGCATACAATATTCAGAACAATAAGTATTGCATGGTATACAATATCCAAAAAAATAAGTATTGCATGGTATACAATATCCAGAAAAATAAGTATTGCATGGTATACAATATCCAGAAAAGTAAGTATTGCATGGTATACAATATCCAAAATAGTAAGTATTGCGTGGTATACAATATCCACAAAAAAGTAAGTATTGCATGGTATACGATATCCAGAAAAGTAATTATTGCAAATCTACTTGCGTCCATAAGTAAAAACAAGCAATGTATCTCAGGGCGACAATGGTAAGAGCTGGTAAGCATGGTAACTGTATCGGCGGCCAGGGCACCGAGATTTGTAAAATAATTGTAAACAAGTTAAAGCGGGGCTATAAACTCACAAAGTCTTGAAAAGTAATCATAGTGTTATAAGATAAACGAGCATGTAAACAAGTTTGTAAACGAGTTTGTAAATGAGTATGTAAACGAGTATGTAAATGAGTTTGTGAATGAGTGTGTAAACGAGTATGTAAATAAGCATGTATTCTCCCCCAAAATATTTATAAGAAGTAAAATAGGGGCCATGAAACTCACCTCAAGCAAATAATGATATCGCCAATGAAAAGGTGATGTGGTTGTCGTAGGACTTCAACAAGAAGTTTTACAACTCCCTATGCAGGGTACCTTACCGTTGTAGTGTAGTATAGGCAAGATACGGGGGTTGTTATCGTTCTCTAGGGGAATAGGTGTCAGTAAAGGTCCTAATTGAATGTAGATAAGAACTATAGGTTGAAAGAAGATTATTTTTGTATTTTTATATTTTATGAAAGCAATTAAAATCTCGGGTTTTAAAGGTAGTTTGTTTTAACCTATTAATTAAAACTAAATTAAACTAAGATTAGAGGAATTCGTATGATCAGAGAGTAGTGTTTACTTAATCATGTATGATCCTTGGTAGCTTCTCTTAACTCCATTACCTTGTCACACTTGTGATGTATATGTAGGTACTATTCTAATGCATAGCGAATTACAAGAAAACACCGTCTACGAAATAACTAACTAGAGCAACGCACAAGTAAGGTAGTATGAAGACTATTGCCGGTGGAATCCTTTCTACACAATCATGTCTCCCACAACTATCATAGAACCAAGTTCTATTATTAAAGATCTCTAATTTTTCAGCTTAAAGTTATGCTACCCGCGGACAGTTAGTTATTTTTTGAATCTTTACATATATTTTGTAGATTATAGTCTAGTCGTATCTTACTCGTCCATTATCCGTTTTTGATAATTCAACTTGCTAAATTTCCTTCATAGTACCCTCTATAAGACCCACTACTGACCCGACTCTCAAATCCATCCTAGAGTGGTCGTTGCTAGCCTCAAAGTTACCCATTTGCAGTTTTTATCATTTTTCCAATTCTTTTGATTTTTGGAATTAAACTACGGGATTACTATCGTTTGGTCTAGCTTTCGAATATAATACCTAGGTGACCTTAGAATACAGGGTAGTAACCAAGTCTTAAGTTAAAAACCCATATTTAGTTGATTTTTTACAAGTATGCGCATATATCATATACCTATGCATTTTCTTTCAAATATTACCAAAATACATCCATGGGCTCTAGTTTTCATTCACGGGTTATTTCGAATGTCTAAGTGTGGTGTCAAGAAGGTAGATCCCACTCAAGTTAAATTTAAGAAAAATAAAAACTAATTCGTGTACACTACATCAGGTAGTTTTGCATATATCATTCGAAAATGTGTTTTTAAGCAACGATTAAGTTGCGGTGATATAGGATGTATATATTATGATATGTAGGGCATCAAAATAAGTATGAATAATTATAGATAAGCTCACTTGAAGATGGATACGTTTTGTGAAGTGTAAATCGAAAACCCAATTGTGAAAACCCTAATTTATCCAAGTATAAACTCAAGCTTCTAATTGATAATTAACCAAAACCCTTGCACCTTTTGTTGTTGCTGTTCGTGTAGGTGGAGAGAGAGCAAGAGAGTTTTCTTGTTGTGTTATGGTGAGATGAAGAGAAAAAGAGAAGTGTAAATATATAGAAAGAGGTGTAAGACTTTTTGGCTTGGAAAGATATTTGGGGGACGCAATCTATGACAAGAGTAGATGAGGGTAAGGAGGATGGTGATTGTTGCATGTGAAGTGAAGGAAGGGGAGGGGGAAGGTGTGATTTTGTTGAAAAACTAGTTGATTGTATGACATAGTTGGTGATGTTAAGTGTAGAAATGGTTTTTGTGGTATTTGGTGTATAAGTACAAAGGGGGCTGATTTTATGCATATATGAGGGAGGGAAATAATTAAATTTGAATGTGTATAAGTATTGTGGGTATTGGTAAAGGTGTTATGGTTTATATACCTGAATTAAAGCTCAAAATGCCAAAACATAAGCGTTTTACGTAAACTCGCAAAATAAAATATGAAAACTTATAATTATCTTCGTGATAATTATATAACAAATATTTGATGTAAACTTTTATTTGTTTAATGCCAGTTTACGTTAGTTGTTGATTTTCATTTTACGTGATTTAACTTAACGGTTGTAATTAAAAGTAAACACGTAAAGGTTCAAAGTAAATAGTTTTGAGTTTATTGACGTAAAATGACCTAAAAATGTGGATTGTCATAGTCTTCTACCCTCTTATTAAGAACTATTCTTTGAGTGAAAAGGCGTAGAGCATTTATCAGATCAACTTGTTCGTCGCCTTTGAGGTGGTGAATCTTGTTTTGAACATAAATGAGAAGCATATCTTCAATGTCATTCAAATGTAGCCTTGAGAAGTTAGCTTCATTGAATACAGACTCCTTTTGATTTGATCGTCTTACAAAAATCTCCTTCAAATAACCATAGCCAAACTGGTTATCAACCGACATTCTGATGATATTGAGAATCTTCATCCGTGTGTAGCCTTTGTGACTTGATTTTACCCATGTCTTGCTCTGTAGAAGAGTTGACGTTTGGATCCATAGTGATGGATTCTAAGTGCATCGTCTTTGTCATATTGCACTTTACTTGAACTCCATAGCTTTGGGATCATCTCTTCTAGGCCTTCTAACTCATACATTGCAGCCTTCGGTTTTGTCAGTGAGGAAGCATACTTTATTTCCTTGTTTCCAGTCTTCAAATACTCAAGATATTTATTGAAGAAGAAATCTATAGGAATGGTTGTGCAACCGGGAGGAACTTGCAAAGATAGAGGCTTGGTAAAATCATACGGACATCTGTCTCCTTCAGGATTCGCCCAATCCGACTGATCCATCAAAGCTAAGTAGCATTGTTCCATATTGTACTCTAGCTCGATGTTATTCTTGTAATTCCCTTTAAGTAACATGAACGTTGGTCCTTCTAAGTCTACTTTCATGATTTTGTCTTTCTTAAGACAATTCTTGGCAAACTTCATGAAGTCAATAGTTAAACCCATTAGATCGTCAAACTGCTTTGGGTCTTTCTCTGCATTAACTAGCTCATTAAACTAGCTATGTTCAGGAGCATCATTAGCATTTGGTTCCTTAAACTAATCTGGATCTGGAGTTTCTGGTCTCACAACGACATCTTGCTTGAACCATTTAGACTTCTCAAGATTAGCATCAGCATCTTCTTGTGTTGGGTCTTCAACACCCACAACATTATCTCCAATTGATTCTTCAACATCCACTGCAGCATCTTGTACTGATTCTTTTGCGTTTATAGTTTTTCAGCGTTTGATGATTTAGATGGAGCTTTACCTTTCTTTTATGAACCAGCTTGATCGTTGTTCTTCTTTGACGATTCTTTAGTATCCAGTAGCCGTCTCTTCTTTGTTTCTTTGTCAGCATCTGCAGAAGGATCTTCATCATTGTGACGTCTTTTCTTCTGAGTTGGTGGATCATCAAACTGATTACCCATGTCATTCTCATCTACCAATAGTGACTCCATCAGAGCATCATATAATTTCTTATGAGCTGGGTGTGTGTCTTACGACTTGTTTTCATCATAAGGGACATCAGTTTTTTCTTTTTATCATATTCTTAGATTGAAGCTTCATCAAATGGTTTTGTGAAATACTTAGGCATGCTTTGCTTGACATCTTTTTCTTGTTTGATTTTACCGAAGTCAGAAGCATATGTCGGTAAGACCTTCTTGAGGTGAGCTTGAACAGACTTGTTTATTGCTTTTGAATGATCTATCTTCGACGTTGCTTTAACCTTATTTTCAAGTCTTGTGACTCTCTTCAAGATAACATCATCGTCAACTTGCTTTTTAGGTTTCTTTAACTTTTTGAGGATTAGTTTTGTTTTGCTTCGTTTTGGCTGAGTTTGTGGTGGTTGTTGTTTTGGTAAAGCTGTTTTCTTTTCTATAATGATTGAGATGACAGTGTCAACAAGTCGAGGTCTTTGGACAGCAGGGTCCTCTTGATGAATAGGAGCATCCACCATCGACAGAATCTCAATTTCAGCTAGATCTTTCAAAACATTAGTTAGTGAGACATCAGGATTATCATTGATAAATTGATTACCATATTCGGCAGAAGATAATGTCAGACTGGTACTGAGAAGTTGTGTTGCGGGTTTCTCAACTTGTGGATCAGGTACACTAACTTTAGCTTGTACTTTTCCAAGTTGATCAATCCCGGCTTGTTCATCCATAGCTTGTTCTTTTCTAGCTTGTTCATCTGCATCTTTCACATCTTTAGCTTTCTCAGAGTCATCAACTTTGGTTCTTTCATCTTCAGACTTTTCTTGACTTGCTTCATCATCAGTTGACAAGAATCCCTCTTCATCTTCAGATTTTGAACTTGAACTATCAGACCTATTACTTAGCCCATCAGGAACCTCTAAATACGACAAATTGACACACACACACACATAGGCCTTTGGAACGTTGTTAGATCTATCTATAAATCATCTTTGCTTGCTTTCGTAGCTATCTTTATGTCAACTAAGTATTGTGCAGAACTAGACAAGGTTTCAATTCCTTTTAGCTACTTTGAATGATCCAGAGTTCCTTCTTCTGACTTCTTGTGAAACCCTCTACCAATGATAATACTAGTTTGTCTTTCATTCAGACGTACTTCATCTTCATCAGTCTCTTCTGAATCCACTGTATTTGCTACCTCTTCTGACTGACGAGTTTCTTCGATAACTGTCTCTGTACGCTTCTTCTTTGGAACCCATATTATTTCTATCTTCTCCACAACTACCTCAACGCCTTTCTTGGTAAGCAGCCCTTTACCTCGACCTTTGGCTGGTTGAGTTCCCATAGACTTAGCCAAGTAGTTCAGATAGTCAGTAGAAGCCTTGATTTCATCACTCAACATATCCTTTGGAATTTCCATTCCATAAATTGGATCTTTTTCTCCTTTGTTTGCAAACTTCAAATTTTTGAGAACCGCATCAAGTTTGATTCCATGCTTGTTAGATTGGAGTCTCTTCGATACAATGTTGTGATGAGAGAGGATGTATTTGATGATGAGTTTCGTGAATCTGGGAAAGGGTAGCAGTTCTTTCTTTTCGGTACTTATTTGTCTGGAGTCGATCTGAAACTTGAAATCTTCCCAAATCAAATCTGCATAGTCAACATTTCTATTTATAACCATTTCCCAAAGAACTTGTAGCAAAGCCAGTATGGGTCTGTCAAATACAGAAGCCTTCTTGTCTAAGCATTTGTTGATCATTGTCATGAAGGTTCTCCAAGGTTGGTACATGTTGTTGATTATCATCTTTGATACTTGATCAAGAGATCCAGGGTATCCAAGTTTTTGATGAACGAGACAATTTCATCATGAGGTGGCGGTGTAACAAATGGATGATCAAAGTCTTTAGAAGTTATTTATAGAGCATCAAGAAGTAAGTCTGCATTCACTTTAAAGCTCTGATCATCTAATGTGAAGAAGTAGGTCGTGGCTTCTAAGTTGTAGGTAACTGTGTGCCAGAATTGTCGCATGTTGATCTCTGGTACATCAGCAGTTCCAATGAAAGCATTGAAGAAAGAATATAGTCTCAGAATTAACGAAAGAATATTGTCTCAGAATTACCAGACAAAGTTTATAGAGGACATCTGGTTCTTGTTTCTCTAAGGCAATCATGTAGGTGCTGAGTTCAATCTTTACTTATTTAGTAATTGGAACCAACTCCTAATCAGGACGATCTTGTTGTTGAATTTCTTGTTGTTCAACCATTGATTCTGCTAAGAATGTTAATCCAAATTCATGTATATGAAACTTAAAGCACGGATTTAGTTGATTATCCTTTGTGTTTTAAGTAATGATTGTTTTGGTTACAAGTTGTTTAGACTGTTTTGACTTTAATTCTTGAAATTCAACTTTTGGTCAAAGTCAACGGTCAATGGTTAAAGTCTATGGTCAACTGTCACTAACTTGGTCAAATATTTTAAAGTTAAGTCAAATCGCTTGATTAATGTGATCAAATCACGTGATCAAACAAGGATCAAATCGCAGGATTAAGGAATCAAACCGCGTTCCTGTAAGATCAAATCGCAGGGGTTTGAGAAAAAACTACGGGTGTCTTAACCTGTCAAACCGTGGGGTTTGATGATTAAATCGAGGGGGTTTCAGATCATACCGCGGGAGTCTTATCCTGTCAAATTGTGGGGTTGAATGATCAAACCACTAAACATGTATATCAAACCGCAGGATTTGTAGGTGAAATCGCAGGACTCAAAGAGTCAAATCGCAAGAATAACTGTCAAACCGCTCCCCTGTGGGTCAAACCGCGAGATCATAAGAGATCAAACCGCGGGCTTATATTATCAAACTACGTGATCCTTAGGGATCAAATCGCGCGTTTTAACTGTTAAATTGCGGGATAGACTGTCAAACCGCTTGAAAACAAGCAGTCAAACCGCGGGCATAATTAGCTCAAAACCATAACTTTTTAACAATCACATATTACTTCTAACACAAGTTTAAACATGGCATTTATTCAACTCAACAACAATAAGCCATTCAACACACAAACATCGTTTTGAGCCTAGATTTCGCATCATAAGGGATCAATGCACTTTGTTTCGAGTTTAAACACACCAAGAGTGATTCAAGAGTGCAAGCAAATGAACCTAAGGCTATTCAAACCACAATAACTCGCTTACTTTCTTATCCTCATACCGCGGCATATAAATAAATCAAACCATTTTAATTTTGTGACTTCCAAATGCAAGCAAGAGTTTTTCTAAGGCATCAAGGGTTTACATTGAGTAACTAAAACACAAACCCACATTCATAATAACACCTTATCAGATTTCGAGCCATATTCGCACAAAGAATCAATCATACCATACACATGAGTTCAATTCATTAAAAACTGGATTAACACTAGCTTAACTAAGGGATCATTAACCCTATGGTTAATCAACCTCAAACACACATTTAGTTTTCAAGAACCCTAATTCAAAACCAAATGATTTTGGATGATTAAGTGCAAAGCAACCTAATTCCTATCGTTTAGATGATAATAAACACATTATTAGTTTTACCTTTTGTGTGAAAGCAACTTCTTGATTTCTTGTTCTTTGGTTCGAGCGTTTGAGAGAAAAGAAGGGTTTTTGAGTTTTGGTAAATAATCAAACCGCCCCATTCTTTTGTGTTTATTGTTTGACTTCTCAAAAATGCCAAAAACAGTCCCTGAGTTTTGAAGTGTTTTGCACTTTGACTAAGCAACTTTTCCCAAGGCTTATGCAACTATAGGAATTAAGAACTTGGGTCCTTATACTTTCTAGCTTAAAGACACTAAGCTACAAATTTCATTTAAGTCCCTAAAGTTTATAGTAGATGACATCTAAAGCCCTTGAAGTTAATATAAATTAACTCCCCTTTAAATAGTGATCCGTCATTATCAAAAAACTTTATCCGTTTATTTCGTGACTTGTTTTGAAAGACCGTTTTAAAAGATTATTTGATTGCATGTTCTCCCCCTCAAACGAAGACCCATTTTCTATTGAAAGAGCCGTAGCCTTTGTTTGAGTGGTCGAATTATCTTTTTAATCTTTTTGTGATTACTGAAAACACGGATTCTTTTGAAAGACAACACTTTTCACCTTATGAAAAAAGATTTATCTTCTTTTGAAAAATAAATGCACTGACACATACACTTATTGTATTGAGAGAGCACGGGTTGTGTAGCAAAGTATACACAAGCCTTTTGCATGAACATCAAGTAGTTCATCCGCGAAAAAATTTAATTTCCCATTGAGAGGTCAAGTTATCTTTTTGACGATATACTTGCCTTTAAAATGATGACCGGGTTACATTATAAAATAACTCTAAACCATTGACGTGTTTTGAAAAACATTTGTAACTTATGCTCGAACTTTATTTACAGCCCCGTGTCATTATTGAATGACATTTCTAAGGCCGTAAATATTATCGATTTCAGAAGACATGTCAAGAAGCATATTTTTGTATTTTTATGGTTTTTTAATTTTGTATTTTCTTTTTGTGATTTTATATTTTTGTATTTTCTTTTTATGAAATTTTCTAAAAATGGAAAATCTTTTTGTGTTTTTGTTTGTTTAATTATTTACATATGATACATGAAGAGTTTCCACCATTACTCTTCCTCTGATTCTGCCAAACGTTTTAGGGTTTCCAGAGTCATACTCTTCATTCCAAGCCGGGTGAGTAGAAATTCAAATCTTTCCCTGGCTAATGCTTTGGTGAATATGTCTGCCAACTGATATTCTGTCTTGACAAAATAGAGCTCAATCACACCGTTCTCCACTTGCTCTTTGATAAAGTGATATCTGACATTGATGTGTTTGGATCTTGAGTGTTAGACATTGTTGCAGCATAGAGCAATAGCATTCTTGTTATCACAATACAGAGGAATTTTAGTGAATGCAAACCCATAGTCTCTCAGTTGTGATCGCATCTATAAGATTTAGGCACATCATCCAAATAGGGAAATGTATTCTGCCTCTGTAGTTGAGATAGTAGTGCTCTCCTGTCTCTTTGAAGACCAGCTGACTAATCTGTCGCCCAAGAACTGTGCACTGCAGATGTACTTCTTCTAGTGTCTTGACACCCGACATGATCAGCATCTGCATAAGCTGTTAGTGCAATTTTGGTATCCTTCGAATACCAAAGACCCATATTAATGGTTCCTTTGAGGTATCGAAATACCAGTTTTACTGCAGTTAAGTGCTTTTCGGTAGGCTTTGCCTGATACTAGGCACACATGCAGACTGCAAATACTAGGTCGGGTCTACTAGATGTAAGATACATAAGGGAGCCGACCATACCTTGATAACGAGTAGGATCGACTGGGATCCCTTGTAGATCTTCATCCAGTTTGGTTCTCTCCACCATTGGAGTATCAACCGGGTCACTAGATTCCATACCGTATTTTTTAATTATTTCAAGAGCATATTTTGATTGATTAATAAAGATGCCTCTGCGACTTTGAGAAATTTGTAATCCTAGATTTGGCCATCATTGACATCTTAAATTTTGAACTCATTATATTTGCAAATGTGTCACAAAGATCAGGATCAGTAGAAGCAAAAATAATATCATCTACGTAAATTTGTACCAGTAGGATATCTTTTCTTTCTTTTCTCGTGAACAATGTAGATCGATAACACCTTTTGAGCTACTCATAAAGACCCTTCTTCAGTCTGTACACGTGGTTGGGATGATCTTGATCTACAAACCCCTTAAGTTAACTGACATAGACCCCTTCTCGTAGCACACCATTCAAAAATGCAGTCTTGACATCCATTTGGTAGACTGTCATATTCTTGTGGGCGGCATTGGCTATGAAGATTCTGATGGCCTCTATCCGTGCAACTGGTGCGAATGATTCTTCAAAGTCGATTCCTTCCTCCAAACGGTAACCCTTAGCTACCAATCGAGCCTTGTTTTTCAATACGCCCCTAAATTTATCAACTTAACATTGAAGATCCACTTAAGGTTAATTAGCATTATATAATCTGGACGTGGTACTAGCTCCCATACTTGCAGTCGTTCAAATTCATGAATTTCTTCTTGCATGGCTTTAACCCAACAAGATTCTTTCAATGCTTCTGTGTAGTTCTTTGGTTTGACTGAAGTGAGGAAAGCATCAAAATAGCACCACATGGCATCGGTTTGTAGTTGGCGTCTTGTTGAGATGGGTCAACAAAGATTGCCAATAACATTGTCTAGCGGGTGATTCTTTTTCCATTTGCTGAGATGTTCAAACGGTTGGTTGGCTGGATGCAAGTTTGATGGAATGACATCCCTTGAAGATGATTCTTCAGAGCTTGGTTCTAGAGTAAAGATATTTTGGAAGGGATCATTATTAAACTGTGCATTTTCTGTTTCATGTATATGTTCTTTAACACCTGGATGAATGACTAGAGATTTGGTTTCATGTGTAGTTGGTGAAGTACTAGCAGATGGTGCATCTTGATTAATTGAGGTTGATGAAGGTGTACTAGTTTAAACGAAGACCCATTTTCTATTGAAAGAGTCGTAGCCTTTGTTTGAGTGGTCGAATTATCTTTTTAATCTTTTTGTGATTACTGAAAACACGGATTATGTTGAAAGACAACACTTTTCACCATATGAAAGAAGATTTATCTTCTTTTGAAAAATAAATGCACTGACACGAACACTTATTGTATTGAGAGAGCACGGGTTGTGTAGCAAAGTATACACAAGTCTTTTTGCATGAACATCAGGTAGTTCATGACCGAGAAAATTTAATTTCCCATTGAGAGGTCAAGTTATCTTTTTGACGATATACTTGTCTTTAAAATGATGATCAGGTTACAATCTAAGATAATTATAAACCATTAACATGTTTTGAAAACATTTGTAACTTCTGCTTGAACTTTATTTACAGCCTCATGTCATTATTGCATGACATTTCTAAGGCCGTAAATATTATCGATTTCAGAAGACATGTCATGAAGCATATTTTTTGTATTTTTATGATTTTTTAATTTTGTATTTTCTTTTTGTATTTTCTTTTTATGAAATTTTCTAAAAATGGAAAATCTTTTTGTGTTTTTGTTTGTTTAATTATTTACATAGGATACATGAAGAGTTTCCACCATTACTCTTCCCCTGATTCTGCCAAAGGTTTTAGGGTTTTCGGAGTCATACCCTTCATTCCAAGCCGGGTGAGTAGAAATTCAAATCTTTCCCTGGCCAATGCTTTGGTGAATATGTCTGCCAACTGATATTCTGTCTTGACAAAATAGAGCTCAATCACACCGTTCTCCACTTGCTCTTTGATAAAGTGATATCTGACATTGATGTGCTTGGATCTTGAGTGTTGGACATTATTGCAGCATAGAGCAATAGCACTCTTGTTATCACAATACAGAGGAATTTTAGTGAATGCAAACCCATAGTCTCTCAGTTGTGATCGCATCCATAAGAATTAGGCACATCATCCAAATAAGGCAATGTATTTTGCCTCTGTAGTTGAGATAGTAGCGCTCTCCTGTCTCTTTGAAGACCAGCTGACTAATCTGTCGCCCAAGAACTATGCACTACAGATGTACTTCTTTTAGTGTCTTAACACCCGACATGATCAGCATCTGCATAAGCTGTTAGTGCAATTTCGGTATCCTTTGAATAACAAAGACCCATATTAATGGTTCCTTTGAGGTATCGAAATACCAGTTTTACTGCAGTTAAGTGCTTTTAGGTAGGCTTTGCTTGATACCAGGCACACATGCAGACTGCAAATACTAGGTCGGGTCTACTAGATGTAAGATACATAAGGGAGCCGACCATACCTTGATAACGAGTAGGATCGACTGGGATCCCGTGTAGATCTTCATCCAGTTTGGTTCTCTCCACCATTGGAGTATCAACCGGGTCACTAGATTCCATACCGTATTTTTAAATTATTTTAAGAGCATATTTTGATTGATTAATAAAGATGCCTTTGCGACTTTGAGAAATTTGTAATCCTAGATTTGGTCATCATTGACATCTTAAATTTTGAACGCAATATATTTGCAAATGTGTCACAAAGATCAGGATCAGTAGAAGCAAAAATAATATCATCTACGTAAATTTATACCAGTAGGATATCTTTTCTTTCTTTTCTCGTGAACAATGTAGATCGACGGCACCTTTTGAGCTACTCATAAAGACCCTTCTTAAGTCTGTACACATGGTTGGGATGATCTTGATCTACAAACCTCTTAAGTTGACTGACATAGACCCCTTCTCGTAGCACACCGTTCAAAAATGCAGTCTTGACATCCATTTGGTAGACTGTCATATTCTTGTGGGGCAGCATTGGCTATGAAGATTCTGATGGCCTCTATCCGTGCAACTGGTGTGAATGATTCTTCAAAGTCGATTCCTTCCTCCAAACGGTAACCCTTAGCTACCAATCAAGCCTTGTTTTTTTAATACGCCCCCAAATTTATCTAACTTAGCATTGAAGATCCACTTAAGGTTAATTAGCATTATATAATTTGGACGTGATACTAGCTCCCATACTTGCAGTCGTTCAAATTCATGAATTTCTTCTTGCATGGCTTTAACCCAGCAAGATTCTTTCAATGCTTCTGTGTAGTTCTTTGGTTTGACTGAAGTGAGGAAAGCATCAAAATAGCACCACGTGACATCAGTTTGTAGTTGGCATCTTGTTGAGACGGGTCGACAAGGATTGCCAATAACATTGTCTAGCGGGTGATTCTTTGTCCATTTGCTGAGATGTTCAAACAGTTGGTTGGCTGGATGCAAGTTTGATGGAATGACATCCCTTGAAGATGATTCTTCAGAGCTTGGTTCTAGAGTAAAGATATTTTGGAAGGGATCATTATTAAACTGTGCATTTTCTGTTTCATGTATATGTTCTTTAACACCTGGATGAATGACTAGAGATTGTGTTTCTTGAGTTGTTGGTGAAGTACTAGTAGATGGTGCATTTTGATCAATTGAAGTTGATGAAGGTTTACCGGTTGTATCAACAGGAATCGGATTAACAACGTGAGGCACACGAGATACAACATTTGGCGAAGGCTGAAAGTATTCATCAAACATTTGAAACAGGATATCCTAATCTTTCTTTGTTGGTAGGATAGCACAGGGCACCAAAGACATAAAAATACTTTAAATCTGGTTTTCTGTCATGTAGTAGCTCATACAGTATTTTATTGTAACGAGAATATATCAGGGATCGGTTCTGGGTGTAACAAGATGTTGCAACTGCTTCTGCCCACAGAAATAATGTGCCTTTGAAAATACCAACATAGTACAAGCAGCTTCTAATAAAGTTCAGTTTCGCCTTTCGACAACGTCATTTTGTTATGGAGTGCGCACAACTGATGTTTGGTGAGAAATCATAACATCTTCATAGTAGGTCTTCAGTGTCTGATTAACAAACTCTATGCCATTATTTGTTCGAATATTTCAGACATTTGCATTGAGACGAACTTGTACTTGCTTCAGAAAATTGATTATGAACTCAGGAGTTTCATCCTTTGTCTATAAAAATTTAACCCATGCGAACCTCGAATAATCATCCACGATGACTAAAATATACTTCTTCCCATTGATACTCTCAACACGCATTGGACCGCAAAGATCCATGTGCAACAGGTACAGTTTCTCTTGGATGTTGTTTTTAGATTTGGGTTTATGGGTATGCTTCTTGCTTTTCCCTAATGAACATGCAGAACACAAGTGGTATTTTTCGTATTTCAATTTGGGCAAACCTCTAACGAGACCCTGTTTAGCTAGTTCATTAATAGTACCAAAGTTTAAGTGAGACAACCTTCGATGCCATAACCGGATATGTCTTAGAAGCTAATTAGATAAGGGGATAACAATGATTTGAAGAGGACTTCATCATATCTTCCAGTGAAAGTGTGTACAAATTTGTGCCCCTTGATCCCGTAAGTATATCAACACCCTCTAGATCACGAACAAAGCAGGTGTGTTTTTGGAACGCTACTTCAAGATCAGAGTCATAGAATTGACCCACTGAAAATAAATTGTGTCCAAGCCCCTCTACATAATAAACCTTGGAAATTGTTACATTCCCTATCTAATAATCACCATACTCCATTATTGCTGCAACTTGATCATTTCCAAATCTAATGGCTATGCCATTATTTGTTTGAATATTTCGGACATTTGCATTGAGACAAACTTGTACTTGCTTCAAAAATTTGATTATGAACTCAGGAGTTTCATCCTTTGTCTATAAAAAATTAACCCATGTGAACCTCGAATAATCATCCACGATGACTAAAATATACTTCTTCCCATTGATACTCTCAAAACGCATTGGACCGCAAAGATCCATGTGCAACAAGTATAGTTTCTCTTGCATTTGGTTTTCCTTGAGATACGCTACTAGGTGGTGTTTTTGTAATTACTTTTGTTTGAATTGGTTTCCTACGAGGCACTACTTTAATGGAAGTGATTCTAGTTAAAGGGCGCTTAGTTCCATCTACAGTGAAAGTCCTTCCTGTAGGTAACCATCTGTGTCCAACCTTAGTAAACAATTTACCCATAGGCTTCTGCTCATTCTTCTTATTGCTCTTACCAGACTTGGCTCTAGTACGTGAATTCACATCATTCAGATTCAACAACACGCATATTATGATTTGCCAAAAATAAACATCCATTACATGTAGAACACACAAATTCAGAATTCGCATTTAACACATCATGCTAAACATTTGCATTACAAACAGAAACACGATTTGAGTATTCAAACTAGACTGAACATTCTAGGGTGGTCTTCTACTTTTTTATTCTTCTTGTTGCTACTTGATGTTTGTGAGATCCTATTGTTCCTTGTATTGCTCCTAGGCTTTGATCCGTTAGCATTAGTAGAACTTTTTACTCTTGTAGAAGGAAACAAAGGTTTGTTAGTATCCTGATTACTATGCGCTTCTATTTCTTTTTTAGTGTTACTTGTTGATGTACTAGTCTATGCAAATCTAACTTTCCTGTTCTTGTTCATTGGTGGGATGGCAACCAATTTCTCACTTTTGTTTTGGGAACTGGGGCATGTAGCACTAACATATACTAGCAACTCTTGAATTCGTGTTATAAACTTACAGGCATAGTTTAAATTATTATTTGATGGTTTTAAGACTTTAGCTTGCTCTATAATTTCACGGAGTATGTCAGCATGTTCCTTTACCTATTTAAGGTAATCTACATGTGCTTCCTTATTTTTCTTAAGTTTAGGAGAAAGTGGTGGCAAATCTAATTTAAACATCCCTCAAGCAATCACATTTGAGTTATTGATTGATACACTACATTCAAACACACTTTTTCCTTTCAGCGTTGCAATGTGTTCTTTCAACTTGTTTATTGATGTGCTTTTGGCTCGTAGTTGAGCTTTCAAATCGTTTATTTAAAAAAATATAGGAAATTCGGGAGCATCCTAATTGTTGCATGGTTTGTCATGTTGAAAACTTTCTTTACTTTGTTGTACTTTATCTTCAAGAGAAATACATCGTTTTTCAAGTCCTGAACATCTGTTTTAAAGTTCATTATAAACAGTTTTTTCAACCATATTTTTATTTTTAGAAAGCTCGCCTCAAGTTGCACACACCTACTGCATTTCAGCATATTCAACAAGATCATCATAAGA
>BQNB010152223.1:0-15801 GCA_026074375.1 Tanacetum coccineum | reverse complement strand
AACACATATATAAAAGAGTCCTTTCGGCCTATATTCTTATATAAAATATGTTTTACCAATTCAATAAACACTTATCCAAACGCTTAATATCAAAGGTCACATATTGCCTAAACAAACACAAGATGACTACTCCATGATCAAAGGAGTAACAAAACACATAACATTCATCATGAATTCAGTAAAGATCTTATTCAAAAGATAAACAAGATTTATACCAGCTTCAAGAGCAAATGTTTGATGATTTCACTAGTTTTCCTAACGAAAACTTTATTATATTCAAAGTAAACCCAGAAACTATGAACAATTCTGTCACAAAAGCTTATAGCTTCGAATTACACTTCACTACTACTTCCTTGGATGGATTAAAACCTATGAATATTGATGAACATCAAGCAAGTTCATCCAAATATCCCAAAAACATCTCCTAACATTGATTCTACTTGTTGTGATGATTGTGTTACCAAAGGTGGTTTGGATCAAAGGTTTGTCAAGCCTTTATCCCAAAAAATCCCTATTTTAGGTGATGTAATCGAATGGGATTGATTTGTGTGAGAGTATATGAAATGGGAGAGCCAAATGAGGGTATTTATAGGCTTTTCGGGGGCCAAAACCTCCGCACAAGAAATATTATGCGCCACACTTCGGGTGTTAATATTGTCTTCATTTAATGCCTTTAATTCTTTCCACCGCCTCAAAAGTGCAAGGCACTTTTTGCAAAACCGGCATACTTACTGATCATTTTCACTTCGTGGCTTTTTGTAAAGTTTTAGATAATTGAATTCTTTTTTCGTGGCCGCTTGAATCAACTAAAACGGAGTTCGTATGACCGAGTTATGGTCAAAACAGTTAACAGGTGTCGGGAGATCTTTATCTTTACATTTCTTATTGTTTTCTTCCTGTTGTCTTCCAGCACGTACATGAACCTACAATAACATATATACTCGATTAAGTATCAAAAGTTCTTATTATTAACCAAAATAGAGATATAAAAGCAATGATAAACGCATATAAAAATATGTATAATTTGAGCTGTAACACCCCCAAAATCTGGTACAACACAGCGGAATGGTAACATTGGGGAGCTACTTCAGGGCACAAAACACAAGTCACGGAACCAAAACGACATCTAAAAATGGACGTTTTAAATATAGTCATTATTCTATTTAGTAAAAGATCAGAGTTGCACAACTGGTTACATTATAATGTATTTAGATAACATTGTAAAACGTTCTCTGTCGAATGGTATACAAGTTATTAAGCCCTCAAAATATATATTCCGGCGCGACTCGAATGCTCCCAATGCTTCCTCTAGAAAATAGTACACCTGAAAATACAATGCTTAAAATCTAACAATAATGTTGGTTGAATTCATAGGTTTAAGTAAAAAAACAATATTGGTAATAATTTATGAAATATTTCAGAAGAAAAAAAATTTAGCGTTACAACATTTAAAAAGTGTATTTTCGAAATCCATGATAGTGATTCAGTAAAATCAAGAAGTATTTAAAAGTGGACCACTAGATCGAAGTAATGGTGGATAAGTACCATATTCGAAGTCCAAAACAAAGTAATGTAGACAAGAGAAAACATTCATATTGTCTAAGTAATTTATTATTGCACTAAGCTCATGACACCGAAGCTCTTAACTAGATTTTTGCCCAATATGGAATATTATGATGCTTGACCAACACCCTCCTAAATCTATCAATGTTAAAGCACCCGATCAAACTAGTGACCCAAGTAAGGGTGGGGGTTGTATGTCTGATAGATACTATCCATAACACCAGCGCTCACTATAATAGCAATTTACGGTTCATGATAATAGGGTTTCCACGGCATAAGGTAACTTAGGCATTAATAATCAGGCTGTAATCTGGTTGAATACACTTTGAAAACATTGTTGTCCGTAGTAAACAATCATGTTAAATTATGGTTTCAAAATTAAGGTATTACAGATCTATATCATGTAGCTACAAAAAACTCAAGCTTTAGTAAAAATAAACCATTGTAATAATGCTTACGTATAGAAAGCAATTAGTTTATGTTGTAAACGAGTAGTATTTTGCTCACCCCGAAAAAACAGTTTAAGGAAAAAACCCATTAAAAGAGAAAAGGTGGGGCTATGAAAGCTCACAAGTATTGAAAGTAATTGTACTATAGTAAAAAATATACAAGTTTGTTACACGTGCATGTATTCCCTCGGGGGGTTTATTAACATTGAAAAAGATTGAAATGCGAGACTATGAACTCACAAAGTATTGAAAGGTAATTGTATTGTAGTAAAATATATGAGTTGTGTAAGCTGCATGTATTCCCTCGGGGATTTATAAAACATTAAAAGATTGAAAATGCAGAGACTTATGAACTCACCTCGAGTGAATGGAACATCAACATTTTTTCACAAAAAGAAAAATGCCGTCACGGAAGGAATTCTGAAGGCAACCTATCCAATATAGGTAGTATAAAGTACGAGTTAACTTGAATATATCTTATACGTTGTTACATATTATATCGTTGGGATATCTTAATCTAAGAGTCATTGAATGACGTTCGAGGAGTTAGGACACTTTAAATCGTAAATCCAACAACTCGTCGATACGCCATCCGAAGAGGCCTCATTATGAAACTCCCTAGTAATATAGTACTTTGATAACCATATAATATTCTATATAGCTCAATCACCAACTAATGGTTTTGGTAAAATTGTGTTTAACAAGTTAAAACGTTTATAATTACCGTTTTAGCAAAAACATGGGTAACTTCGCTGTTTTTTAAACCGATTTCCGCGGTTTCTTATGTCCATCTTTTTACTATTAAGACGGGTTATCGATATTTGACATTTTCATAAATTTTCTCCCCTGATGAACAGTAACTTTTACTGTTCATAACAGACATGTATTTTATATAATTCGTATTTGTTGTCGTTAAATAACCCGTTAAACGCGTTATTTTATTCGTTTTAGCTCCGTTTTCAACGATTCTTATCGAGGGTACGTATCTCGTATTTGAACAAGTTCTATATTTTTAGAGGTTTACTAAAAATAACTTTCTGTCTGAATAGTAACTTTTATGAAAAATTGTTTTATAAAGTATTAATTGTTGTAAAACTGCGATATTACATAATCGTTCGTTTATTAATTGAAAAATTACGTGTTTTCATTTTGGAATCCTACAAATATGTTATTATTTATTTAAAAATACAAACTTGCTATTTGTTTTAAGTTTTATTAAAATGTCATTTTATAAACTCGTTTAATTAAGTTTAACTCGTTTTTAAACGTAATTTATTCGTTTTTAATCCGTTTAACAAGTTCTTACCTTTTCGGAATCGTCATATGATTTGTTTATTTTATAAAAACATAAAATTCCTGTTGGAATTCGAAATCCTACTGTCACATATTGATCTTTTATATAATTTTATTTTTATAATATGTTTACTTTTTAAACAACTCTATTTAACAAAGTCTTTTATAAATATATGTATCACCCATGTTTACATCTGATAATGTCCCCCATAAGTGCTATTTGTCTTAGATTATCATGATCATAGTTGTTAATTACATGAATCATTAAACTTTCTAAATTATCTTTAATACAAGTTTTTTATGAACTTTTTATGCTTAAACCGAGATTGTACAAGACTTATATATTCTCTATATTTCATGATATTACAACATCATAATATATGAGAAAAGTGTACTAAATCATTTTAATCACAAGAAAAATTATAGTTTTCATGTTCAAAGTATTCCTAATGGTGGGTTTCACATATAATAGGCACATCATTATATATAAAAAATTCATAAACTAAGAACTATAAAGGTTTAAGGTAGACCTTATGATGGAATGATGAGATTAGAAAAAAAAATTGCTAAACCCGTGTTTTAGCCTTAATACCAAAGCTTGCATTAAGTACCCTAGTTTTCTCAAGAAACCCGAATCTTGCTTTAACTTGATTAATACTTGAAAAAATGTTAGCCAATGCTTGGATCACCTTAGAATACCTTAGATATGATGGGCTATAGAAGTGTTTTGGGTTGTAATAATAATTTTGTATGGGTTTGTGTATGTAAGGGGGGGGGGGGCGGGTTGATGCCGTTAGCATGTAAAGAGCCAAAGGAGTTTTGTTTTGAGTTTTCTAGTTGAAGTGTTTAAAGCATAGTGTTACCTTCTATTTATGTAAACATGTATTATAAGGTGTAAATCTAGTCAAGGGACAATGTATGGTGCAAGCATGGTCTAGGAGTCAAGCTTGGTCCTTGTGATGGTCTTGGTATTAGGTATGGTCTCATGAGTTCAAAGTATGATAGGTATGGTTAGGACATGATGAGTATGGTGTTGTTTTTGACCAAGTGGAAGGTCCTAACCTCATTTTTCATGTATACTCTTTGTATATGTTGCAAGATTTTCGGCAAAAGTAAGTATACTGATATATTTATTTAATTTTTATCGTTTGGTATAATAGTGGGTATTTGTTTGAAGCGTTTAAAAAGTTTTTGTGGTTCAGGGGAGTTGCCATAAACGCAAGTTATCGCGAAACGTTTACACTTTACTGAACCAACAAAACACCAAACTATAAAAGTTATATTATAACTAATATTTGAAAAAAATAAACATAATGTTGGCTTGACATAAACTTTAATTTGTTTGTGTCGTTTCGTTGTTTGTTGATTTTTAGTTCAGCGATTTTAAACTTAACACTTAAATTAATGCGAACGCGTACGAGAAAAGAAAAAAAAATAGTGAAAAATGACAAAATGAATGATGTCATAAAATGACCCTAAAATACGGAATGTTACATGAGCGTTATCAGTATAATTGGTAGCTCTCTTAGCTTGTTCTGCTTTTATAGTAGTAAAACGGCAGGTGATTTCATAACGTAAAGATATTGTGATAGGAAATATTACGGAGTAATGTCTTTGCATATTTCTACTAAAAAGCCCTATACCAGCAGGTACAGTAAGATAACGAAACATATACTTAAAGGACTATTCTTTTATATCACATCAAACATACCCTAAATCTTAGTTTCCATGTTAAAAAGAAACAGTGTACCTCTCTAGGGCTCGTCCTATTTTAAGGATTACAGTCGGGGCTTTGATTCTAATGTCTTCCAATCCTAAGCGACTGATAGTAAAAATAGCAATGATGCACGGTTTCTGATTATGACAAAAAAGAACCAAACAAATGTAGATCAGTCAACTAATGCTTTACACCTAGCATTCAAGTACTTGTTCCAAGAATTCCATTCATCCCAGACAAGTGAAAACTGTTTGAATGCTCGACAACATGATTACAATTTAAGAGATTATATGCAATAAAAATTGACTTTGGGCAATTTTGAAACCATTTAAATGTTCGACTGTTCCCCTTCAAGTTAAACCTTTCCATTTTGAAACATTTCATAACAAATAAAACAACCAAGATGACTGATTCATAAGTAATTGGGTCAAATTTGCCAACTTTAACAGATCAAGTCCACCTACAGCCCTATACTCGAGATGTTCCTATATAATAAGTATATATCTTTCATAGCCACCTGCAGTTCATATATGATGTTAAAATAAGGACCAGTAAGTTTATCGCAATATAAAAAATTACCATGGGATAAATGTAGAAGTGATTACTGCTTATTAACTCAAGACCAAGTCATAAATTTCCCATCTAAAAGTACTTTCTTTTACCTTGAAGGTGGAATGAGATGTATAACAGATGAGCAAAGAAAATAAAAGGTACCTGTTGTTCTATAATCCTCTCTCTCTCATCGACTAAACCTTTCTTGCCAATAGAACTAAATAACGTGGCGGCATCCTCAAAGAGCTTTCTCATTTTAGGATATGAAGCCCTGACATTGACAGCAATTGCACCAACGTGATGGACCTAAGTTAATCTTTGAGAATACTTGTCTTCGGCCTTGATGAAGCACAATTGTGTTATCTTAAAGGTACTCTCATAAAAGAGCTGCAAGAAAAGAACCACAGATCATTACAGGGCTCTTTAAACGAAAATGAATGATTAATATGTGATTTGTAACCAGGATCAGGACCTTACGACTCGTGATCTCTACTAATATTTGCTACTTGAACTTTCATAAGCTACGTGCAATAAATTCAACTAAATAAAATAAGCGATTTATTAGATGAAAATATCCATCTCGTCACTAAAAGCCATAATAGGCACAAAAGTAACTAAAGGAGTGTTTGTTTAAGCTTATTTCATGAAAATCTCATAAGCTCATAAGCGTAAAATTTTGAGCTTATGAGCTTTTCAAAAGTTCAATAAGCTAAAAAGTCAGCCAAATAAGCTTACACAAACAGCCCCTAAGTATCATCCTATTTGGTAGTCAACCAAAGCCAACACGAAAAACATCAAAACTCATAACAAACACCAAACAATCAAAAAAACATTAAAAGTCATACCAACCGATAAACCCTAAATAAAATTTAGCATATGTAATCATGTAAACCCTATTTAGCATATAAAAATTTAATAGTTACCACTTGGAACCTGAATTTTTGACTTTCGGGTAGTGAAACAGTTAGTCACCACCGAATCACAAATAATGTTGGTTATTTAGGGTTCATACCTAGTTGTGTGATAGAAGACCTCAAAATTGGTCAATGAGAAGATTAAATTTAACATAATCTATGTTAGGCTAAACGTATAGGGTGACCGCAGAGGACACCGCCACGTCAGCGCCAACTCAGCTTTCTCTCTCCTAGACCACACAGTGGACCCTCAATACACCGTAGTGGTGAGCCGCACAGGCCGAATCCGAAACAAAATAAAAAAAAAAAACATTACATTATTAATTAAACATTACAAACTAAAATACGGAAATAAAAATACACGAAAGAAAAGACGGAAAAAAAATTACGAAAGATAAAAAATTACAGTAAATTAGTTTGCATTTGTTCGATGCCAAATGTGTTCCACTAGATCGGCTTTAAGATTAAGATGAGTTTCTTCGTCGTGTATTTCTCTGATAACTCGTAGCCTATCTTGTGCCGATCTTACGGGATCATCTTCACGATGTTGTTCCTCCGGATAAAAGTCGGGAGAGATTGCCTTTCCTTTTTCTTTGCGAATCATATTATGTAATATGATGCAAGTGTACATCAAATGCATAATCCTTTTAAGACTCCTAGACCGTGCAGGAGTTTTTACGATAGCCCATTTTTTCTTTAGCACGCCAAACGCCCATTCAACCATTTTTCTTGATGGCTTTATGCGCTTATGATTATATCTTTATTCGCTTCACATCATTTGACCCTGGCTGCGAAATAGACTTCATAAGCACAGCCCATTCTGGTATTTCACCGTCTGTAAAGTTGTAATATCCCTATATATAAGTACGTAGTTACACGAATGGAACCTCTGGTTGCTTTTCCTACTTTTAAGATCATTTAAACATGGGGATTGACGTTTAAAACGTTAACGTCATTGTTTGACAACATGCAACAACAAAGAAGGCGTGCAAATCATAAATCTTGTGGAGGACAACTCAGCTTCTAACAAAAATGACATGGCTCCTGACCCGGAATCGCCCCTACTGAATTGAGCAAACGATATTCATGTGGACATTGAGCCCACGGCATTTTTCGTAAAGTCTATGCTGCTATGCCATACAGGGAACCATGTTTGTTATCGTGAAAAGCGTTTAGAGTTTTTGACGTCAGTCTTGCGTAGGGACATTCGCAAATATCCTCGCCATTTAACTCTTTTAAATAACCCGTTTACGAAATGCACTCAAACAATCACGAGAAGTTTTTTCACCAATCTGTAAATATTCGTCTAGAGAATCTGAAACGGCAGCGCATGCTAGTTGGCGAATCGCGGAGGTACACTTCACTAAAGCAGAGATGCTAGCTTTTCCAACAGCATCACACCCTTCTTGAAAAGAAGGG
This sequence comes from Tanacetum coccineum, assembly GCA_026074375.1. Taxonomy (NCBI): domain Eukaryota; kingdom Viridiplantae; phylum Streptophyta; class Magnoliopsida; order Asterales; family Asteraceae; genus Tanacetum; species Tanacetum coccineum. The sequence continues at coordinate 7,894 of BQNB010152223.1, read as the reverse complement.
CAGTTAGCAGACATATCTCGATACAATGCGGAACCAGTGAACTGAGAGTTCGGTTCATTCGGAACTCTTTACGAAATAAATAGGCGTTGTAAATGGTTTTTTTAGCAAGTAAGCTTTGACTAGGACGAATCCATGAGCACCGTATACGATCTCTAAACCATATGGCTTCGTGGTTTTTGGATTGTAGGAGTAGTGCTTGAATAAACCAAAGCACGTCTATTAAAAAAACTGGAGTGTAAAACTATTCACTTCCGTTTTCATTCATCCGTATCATCGGAAAATAAAACATGGGAATTTATTTGCGGACATATTGTTTGTCTAGTGTGTGTGTTTTTGATAAAAAGTGTATATGTGTGTGAAAATAGAAAAGAAGATGTTGGGTTTTATAGAAAATAAAAGGGTTAATTTTTTTTATAGCAAACGGTAAAATGGGTAGGATTTTCTTTCATTTACTCGGTCTTCTGCACGACCCCAAGATTGCAAAGGTTGGGGGGGGGGGGGGGGGGGGAGCGTTGGTTTCGGTTCTTGGTACATGGGGGGGATCGCGTTCTCTTTGTTCCATGTGGGATTGACCGACCGAATAGAACACCCCATTACGTTTAGTCTTACATACCTTATTGTTGAAGGACCCTACACTAAATCAAAGTTAAGTATACACTTTCATTCTTTTAATTTGTTTTTTTTTCACCTTTAAACAATCCGATTTGATTTACTCAATTAGTGTTTACACATGATGTCAAACTTGGGAAGGTTTGTTTTATAAATTCATGGGTGGTTTTTTTTTTCAATTTTCATTTTAACCCTAAAGTTATTTGTGTATTTACTCCATCTTCTTTATAATATTTTTTTTATTTACTTTTGACACATTTTTTTTGCACAACTTTTTTGAAAAAACATACAAAAAAGATTTTTTTATAAATTTTAGTCAAATAAAAAAATATTCAAAGGTTCTAATTAAACAAACTTCAAATAAATAAATAATAATTAAAAAATATTTTTTTATCAAAATAAAAAGGTTCTCACGTTTACTCGATTAAAGATTCTCCTATATAAATCAATTTATTTATTCTAAGGTGGTGTTTGAATATAACTTAATCGACTTAATATGAAAAAACTTAATTTATTAAGCAATGTGAAAAGTTATTTGTTTTTAATTTAATAAAAAAAATGATAAAACTAGGGGTGTTTCTTTTTTTTTATTGTCATTTAATGAGTGGACACAACCTTTAATACTTTTTAATTAAAGGACTTATTAAAACTAAAGCGTCTCCACGTCAAGTCATAATTAACAGGCCCTAACACTATTAATGTCTAATCACTGCGTCACTTCCCCTGTACCCCAAACCACACCTACCCTACATTCTTGCAAAAACAAGATGTTGCCGCCATCATCAACCTTACCACCGTTCTTCATCACTATAATTCCCATCTCTATAAAGTATAGACATCGAAGACAATATCAGGGGTAATCGTGTAATCTTGTCATAAGCGAAGAAACGCGTTTTCAAAAAGTAGGTCGATGGCTGCTTATCCAAGATGACGTTTTGAGGAGTGGAAAACGCATATAATCACTTGTTCACTCTTCTTATCCAAACACTATTACGTTTTCAAAACACAATAATCAGATAATCTGGTTCGAAACGCAACCCCAAACACCCCCAAGATGGCAAGGAAGTCAAAGTCAAACAAAGAACAATCGTCTGGTTTCCGCCCAAAAAAAACGAAGACAATTGTGATTAAAGGAGGCCTGCCTAAAGAAACTGAACCTAGTAAGTTTTTATAAATTTTGTTTGTTTTAATTATACGGGTTTAAAATTTATGATGATTAACTGTAAATAAAGGTTTGTTTCTATAAACGTTTAAATTTGTGTGTTTTAATTGTTTTATATTACTATATATATTATTATGAAAGTATTATTCTACTCGTGCTTTGATTTTTATTATTTATTGATATGATGCCTGTTTAAAATAACCGTACATACATGAGATTTGGAAGGATAAATATAAAATTGTGCGGTTAGTTGTATAATTGGTGATATCGTATTGATTCTGATTAGTATATTACTATATATTACAACAACAATATACCCAATCTCGCCGGGGCGGGGTACGAGGGAGGTAGAATGCCGACATATACTACCCCTACCCCAGGATAAACCCGAAAGTTGGGAGAGTGCTTTCGGGAAGTCCTCCGTCAAGTGTAAGTGTGCGGGTGGGAGTGCTTAGATATATGTGTATTTGTGAAAGCATCCAATAACAATGACTCTGATTAGTATTTACACGATTGCAAGTTTGATAGTCTGCGTGGTCACTAATGGTCCAAGTAACAATTTTCTGCTACTTAAAACAATATCGATATATTAATCGTCAATTTTATGTAGCTTCTGTGAGCCCGTCCAAGTCAATAACCAAGCCAACACGCCAGTTAGTTAGTCGCGACCAAGTGTCAATCGAGGTCGATGTTGATGAGTTGAAGGCCATGAAGTCTTGTGTTATCGATAATTGGATCGAGTATGGAACTGGCGTGTTGAGACTCGAATACAAAACCAACATCGTTTTAAAGGTTATTGAATTCTGTAAGAAACATGCAGAGATCCGGAATAGCAATAAAAAGCTCGGCCATGAGAATCCGAAGGATTTCCACTCTGAATTTGTGAAAGAGAATCAGAGCATTCTTATTGATCTTCTTTCTGTAAGTATCAATTATTCATGCATATATTATTTATATGTTGAAATTTTGTATAATTTATTTTTGAGGGTAAACATCTTGGGGTTGGCTACGGAACCGGTTAGGTCGCCATTCTTTGAAACAAAAACTGCTGAGAGTATGAGACATAGTAATAACTTTTTGTACAAAATAGAATTGCAACTATTATAATTTATGGCAAGGAAAGTAAATAAAAAATATCATAATTCACTTTGTAAACAAAAAAAAGAAAAATTAACATATGTGGCAAACGAGGTGTGCATTTTTATTTTTGTGAGATTTTTATCTAAATCTATCAGCCCTCTTGTAATTTTGTAAATGGACTGCAATATTTCGAAAACTTGTAAGAAACTGCCATTGTTAGCTTTAAATATGATACAGTTCTCGTGTATCAGTGACTGGGGTTTCAAATATCGGCCTAGGCAGCCAATTAGTTGGCGCCTAGGCACTAGACGGGCACCACCACCGTAATTTGACGTTAATCGGCCAAAAAACGGGTCAACTATGTTTTTCATTTTAAAGTCAAGTTTTTTTTTTTCTTTCAATTGGCTGGATTTCCCAGAGTGCACTAATACCTTCAACTCCTTCAAGGTTTAATTTCTATTGTACCCCTTGTTTCTTTATAACAAGAAAATAAATAAAATCCATTGTCATTGTTTTTATCCGTAGGTATCATCTGGTTTCATGGTATATCGTATTATACTTTAATTGCTTAATAATTTTCGGGTTTTCATTTCAGGCTGCATGCGATATGCAGATCAGAAGCCTTTTGGACGTGACTTCTGAAATTGTTGCTGACATGATCAATGGGAAGACTGCTGAAGAGATTCACAAGATGTTCAACTTGAAAGAAGATCTCACTTTTAAAGAGATGGAGGTGGTGCTTCGATATGACGAATTTTGTTTCGAGGAAATCATGTAAGGCCTCATTCCATTCTATCTTTACATCCAAACTTAATTACAATCATAGTGCGTCATTCCATTACTTCATTTATTCCATTACGATGTTCATTCACTACTACTTCATTCCGTCATACCAAACATAGATCTAACAAAATCATTATTATTTCACTCTTTATATTATGTTCGCAAGTCGCAACTCACTAGAACCAAACTATTCATCATTATCATATCTTTCTTTTTTTTCAAATATATAAGGAATAAATACTCATAACTTACGCCACACTGGGTTTTAAAAAGCGCGATGCGCGCCGAGGCGATAAGGGTCAAAAAGCCGAGGCTCGCCTCGGCGCGCGGCGCCGAGGTGAAAGCGCGCGCATCACGTACGCGGACATTTTTATAAAAAAATACTTGTAAATTATATATAATGCACCAATATAATAATACCACATATAATACCAAACTTACGGTCAAAAGATATCATGGATTTTCATAGTTAACAATTCCACTCGCTAAAATACATAAATATCACAAAAGAGCAGAATGTCCATATGGAAGTGTGATCATTTTTTGAATTAATTTAAAGCAAAGCAAATGAGCCGTGGGAAAAGCTTTGGGACTTATATAAGTAAAATTGGTCTACCAATACACATTTAGTAAGACCAATTTTACTTTAGAAGGTTCCACGTACTTGATGCGCAAAAAAAAAGCACCGACTGCCGCATATTAGATGATGCGTGCGACTCAACAGTAACGTAACGCAATGTCTGGTGTTCGATGCAATGGGGTAGTGCATCTGCCTTAGGCGCGCTTTTTTAAACACAGTGCTACACTTTCATTTTCTTCTCGTTTCCTATATAACAACGACAGTGTTAATCAGACAATTTGCAAAACTTTAATAGGTGATATTTAGCTACAATTAATTGTAGCCAACTGGCTACAATTCTGTGTTATAAATCGTGAGTGGGTCCCTGAGTCCTCTGTGTGGGTCCCTGAGTCCTCTGTGTGGGTCCTGAATAATTTCTTGTGTATTTTGTGAGGGGGATTGTAGCCATGTTACATATATACAATTCTGTGTTATAAATCGTGAGTCCTGTGTCTGAAAGTGGGTCCCTGAGTCCTCTGTGTGGGTCCCTGAGTCCTTTGTGTGGGTCTTGAATAATTTCTTGTGTATTTTGTGAGGGGGATTGTAGCCATGTTACATATATATATATATATATATATATATATGTGTATATATATGTATATATATATATGTATATATATATATGTATATAGGGATGGGATCATGAGAAAACCTTATTTTGGTGGAAAACCCAGAAAACCTAGAAAAACCAAACAAATGCCCTAAAAAAACCAAACAGATGCCCTAATTTTTTCAGGCTAAAAAATTGTTTTTTTCAGGCAAATATGGATCGATTTACACTCTGTTAAAAACCAAAAAAACAAACAGATGCCCAAAAAACTAGGGATTTGTTTGATTTTTTTTGGCCATCTGTTTGTTTGTTTTCTGGGTTTTCTTGAAACTTATGGTTTTTCTTTGAAAAAGTCCCATCGCAATGTGTTCATGTTATATATATGTATATTGTATATATTTATATATATTGTCGGTGAGGAGGTTAGGATCAAATAAGAAGAAAACTTGAAATAAGAATGATAAGAAGAAACCACAACCACATATTTAAGATGCACCTACAAAAATGGATGCATCTCCTATTAAAATTCTCTCTCCTATTTAAAATGTGTGGTTAGAAATCCTTCTTATTATTCTCATTATAGTTTTTCTTCTCACCGGATCCCTACTTAATATATATATAATTGGGCGCGTTATCTTTGTCAAACCATTTTTTTGTACAGAACCAGTTTGAACCAATAGGAATTTAGTGTATTATTAATTGTTTTTCTTAATTCAAAAGGGTATAATAGTCAAAATACATTTTAATTTTTCTTTTTGAAGTTTTAAATTTAAAAACGTTTTTTTAATTTAATTGATTTTCGAAACTATTTTTTTTTAATTTTATACTTTTTTCAGTATACATTTATTCAGAAATTAAAGTGCATATATGTTTTTTTCTTTAAATATTTTAAATTACATATGTTTCTTGGGTAGAATGGTTTAGACATCAAACTTATTTTTTTAAAATGGTAATGGCACATATCTTTATGGTTTATATTTTTTAATCTTTGAAATTTATGACAAAAAACATAAACATATACATGTAAACTCTAAAATTTGAAACAAACCAAAATTTAAATAGTATACAAATATTTGATATAAAATGAAATACAATTCAAATACAAATGTGTCTTGTTAAATAAAGATGTGCATGTCATCCAAAAAGCATAGGTGCACTCTTCAAAGAACATATATGCACGCTTCAAAAAACATATATGCACGCTTCATGTTTCTCATCAGATTATTTAAAACATATAAACGTCATTCCGAGAACATAGGTGCACTCTTCAAAGAACATATATGAACGCTGAGCTTTCTCGTCAAATTCATTAGAACATATGTGTCTGTCTTTCCTACGATTGAGCCATCTTCACTGAAACAAACATATAAAACAAAAATAAAACTAGAATTATGCGAACAAAAAGTCATCACTTGTACTCGATAAACACATTCATAAAAGTACATCTTTTTCATCCAATGTTGGATTGAATCAACCAGTAAAACCACATCAAGGCATAATTTTAGTGATAATGTTATCCCAATTCTTACTGAAAATTAAGGTTTCACCATTTATTGATATATAACAAAAGTATCAAGAAAGTAATTATAGATATAGTGGCATTTACCTTGTCAATTGTTTAAAACTAATTTGCACAGACGTCTGTTCATCGTCAATCTCTCGCACTCTTTTATAACTTGGTATACCTCAAGAGTCAGTTCATCACGTTTTACAAGAATTCGAACAGGATCAGTCATGAACTTGCTTGTCATTTCCAAAATTTCATTAGGAAGGGTAGCAGACACCAAACAGACCTGCAACAAAGGTGGATATTATTATGACGCAATACTCGAAGCAACAACTAGACTAACGTCAAGTTAATAGAAAAGATTTAAGACATATGCTTACAATGAATATACAACATGCACTAAAAGTAAACAAACAAGCTGTTTCCAAATCTAAACATCGGCCAACAATGACATATAGTGTGTTTGCTAAACATACATCCAGGCTGCCATTAACAAGTCAGCAACATTAGTAATACTTGTCCAATTCATATAAGACAAATACTTATTGATGACATGTGATTGAAGTGCATAAAGAGTTTAGAATTGAGACAAGTAACTATTTCCTCAATCAATGGGCTGTCTTGCAACATATTTGGGATCAATACTGAATCCTTAAATCGAAGTAAAACCTGCCCGAATCGACGATCTAAAAATATTAGTAATTAGAAATTATTTAAAGAACAAGATCTTAGAATAATAATATTAATAAGATTAAAAGCAGTTATTGTTACACATATATCACAAACCTGCGGATCGAACTTGTGATAGCAATAGTAGAATGCTCTCGGAAGCCACCGTCCTCCTCCAACCGCCGCCACTACCATCCACTTCCTCGAACCGCAACCACCTTGGTTCTCCTCCATTACACAACCATCAAAACAAACAATGGCGAAGCCTTTACAGGCCGTCAATAAAATACATGCGGCCAATGAGGGAGGAAATATGATGGGTGGAAATTAGTTCGGGACAGCATCTCGTGGTTTAACTTAATATATAAGTTTGTATCATTATAAACGAAAATAGCAATTATAGTTAATCAAAAGTTTTTATCAAAACACAAACCACGTGAGCCAGTTAACTTAGTGCGTATTCAAAGAAAATTAAACATGGTTTAATGAAATAAAACTAGATCTAACAAAAAAATCACGTGATCCAGTTGACTATTACCACGTTTCCAAGAAAACTAAACATAGTTAATGAAGTAAAACTATGATCCACGATGCTTTGTGGTGGTGGCATGATGGGTGCGGCTAGGGTTTGTGGTGGGGGAAGAAACTGATAAGCAAAATAAAATGCTCAGATCCATATGGGACGGTTTGTTGGAGTTAAAAGGTGAATTAAATTGAATTATCTATAATAGTGAAACGTGATTTAGAAAAACTTCCTTATTTTAATATTTTAATGTAGATTAATTTTTGGTTAAAAATTCCATAATTACCCTTTTAGCTTTTCAATGATTGTCCTTTATCTTTTTATGAATTACACTAATGGCACAAGTGATCTTACCCATCAATTAAATGATCTAATGGTTATTATTGAGTTCT
>BQNB010152222.1:0-12017 GCA_026074375.1 Tanacetum coccineum | reverse complement strand
TTATAGTTGTCGCATGCGTTTTGAAATCTTGTGGTCCACTCTTGTACTAACTTAAACCTATGAATTCACCAACATTATGTTTATGTTTTAAACATGTTTCTCGGGTGCTTAGCTTGGATTGATTCTTGATGCTAAATGAAGTCTATGTGCTATGTGACTTAGCCAATTTCAAGACTTATCTATTATATACTCATTGTCATTATCAAAACTTTGTTATGCTTCCGCTACATTTAACTCTCTTATGATCGGTTGTAAAACTTAAATTTATTTTCTTTTATGCCACGAGTAAACATTTTCAAACGTTCATGATTAATGGTCGTTCTTTATTGCTCTGTGTTCGGATTGTTATTACGTTACGCCCTAAAACACGTATTCCGTCCAGGCCCCGTCTAGGGGTGTGACAGATTGGTAATTAGGGCCAAGGTTATAGAGAACCAGGTATTTATACTAGGTCTGGTCTATAACCAGTATATGATCCTATGTGCCTCTATATGTGCTTACGTGTTGTCTATCCTTGCTATTCATCTATATAAGATTTCTATATATACTTGAGATTATTATATATTTCCATATTTACCTTGCCATTCATTTCATCATTTCTTTATGCCTTGCATGGTTTCATATAAAGGAGATTTATATAAACTTTTGCTTGTGCAGATCATGGCAGCTTCAGCTATCGCTATTTCTTCTGATTCTTTAGATAAGAGTGTGAGATCACCTCCCTCTCGGGTTATTCTTTTTGGTGATATTCTGACTGTTATTCCTTCTACTTCTGTGGTTGCTCTAGAGACTTCTACTATTGCTCCTGTTATTTCATCTGCCGTTCCTGTGGTTGAGACGAATTTTGTCGCTTCACCCACTAGATTGTGTGGCTTGGTTCCCTATTCGGGTTCTAATTCTGATTCACCGGATAAGATGTCTTTACCAGAGCACATTTCCCCGCTACCAGCTATTTCACCATTCTTATGCACCGATTCTTCTGAGGCTCCTGATTCTTCTGATGGACCACCATCGTAGGACCCTTATGTTGTTACTGTTGCTCGTTGGAGGAGCAGGGTAACAGCATGTCCATCATCAACATCTGAGTTTCCTATTGCTCCTGTTACTGCCCCGCCTAGGATTCGTCGACGGTCAGCGATTCTTATCTGACCCGGGGAGGCTATTCCTTTTGGTCGACCTTACCGCACTCATCTTAATGGGCCGCATAAGTTGTTGACCACGAGGAAGAGAGTTGAACCTTTACCAGCTCGCAGATTAGCATCGAGGCATGCATTACCTCGTTCTTCAGACCACCGCTCATCTTCTTCTAGTTCATATTCGGATTCTTCGCTAGTTCATTCTTCTAGATCAGGCTCATTCTGGATCTTTGACTAGAGATGTACCACCTAGATTATGTTACCTTCCGAGGAGAGCACCACGACGTAGTGAGGCATTTCGTCGTTGATGTGCGGCTCTGATGTTCGCTAAAATACACATCATTTATAACCTGAAAAGCACTATTAATTGGACTAAAAATGCTAAAATATGCTTTATTATATTGCAAATATGTTTGTTTGGTATTTTTATGTCTTGCAGGTAAAATGATTAAAAACAATGCAAAAACGGGTATTTGCGAGTTCGGTCGATCGAGAGTGCTTATTATTCAAAATCGAGATGAAGTCGTGAAAATTATCCGAGCATGCCATTGGAAAGAGCATGAGAAAACGAGTCCAACGGTGCCTTCATTGCTTATTGGGCCGGCTCGTAAACTATAGAAGTTTTTTTCGCCGTTCATAAAAAAAAAAAAAAAATATGGGCCGGGCCAGCCCATATATTGTCTAGCCTAATTTATCCACGGCTTATATTTATTTAAGTCCAAAAGTAACAAAAATAAGCCAACCCATCAGTACTCGGCCCAATTCTTACAACCTTGGCCAAACAAGTTAAATGTGACTCAGCCAATGTGAAGAAGCACATGAATGAATGAAATATAAGTTGAGATGTAATGTTCAGAAAGTATCACGTGCCTTCCATTTAATTCCCAATCCGTACGTGACTCACCACTTTCTCATTTTGGCCATCTATAATTCGACGTGTGGCAAGGACTTTTGTGTTTTATTTCTCTAAATGCAAATGAATCCAAGGGCTGTCTTGGAAGCGTACGAATGAAGCGAATATAGAGTCCACGTGGCCTCCATCCAAGGGTACGTTTCACTGAAATGTTTCATCGATCCGAGGTTTTACAATCCAACGCCAATGATTGGCTACACGGATTATGAGGCGGTGCAACAAAGTTACAACTTCAGCCCTTTTCCCCCTATAAATTGAAAGGCGCTCCCCTCATTTTGAGGAGTTAGTTCTTAGTTTTTTTTAGTTTAGATTTTTTTAGTTTTTAGCTTATTTCAAATTTGTAGTAGCTTATTTTAGAGATTCATGCTTATTGTACTAGCTTATTTCACAAGCTTATTAATATCTTGTTAATGAAAATCTTTTGAATTTTGTTGAGATCTCGTGGCTTATTTTCTTTTAGTTGGAGCTTATTGACAAAACGCTTTTCATTAAGCTTATTTTCTGAGCTTATTTACCATATCTAGCTTATGTTCCAGCTTATTTCTCACAGCCTATTCAGTTCTTCTATGCTACTCGAATAAGATATCTTATAACTTATTTGATTAGATCTAGAGTTCTTTAATAAGCTACGTCAAATAAGCTCATCAATAAGCTATTGAGTTTTAGCTTATTTTCTTAAAAGCTGATTTAGATTATTATCTTCCTAGCTTACTTTCATAACTCGACTAAGCTATGATTAGCTTATTCGAATTGATTTAAGCTCATAGTTGCCAAATAAGCTACGGCTTATTACATGTTTCTTTTCTAGTTTTCTTATTTGCTTAAATTACTCATTCCTAGCTTAAATCGAACATAAAAAGGAACCATGAGTGCTTATCCTCAGCTTATTCATTAAGTTTTGTGTATCTTTGAAGTTTTGAGAGCTAATTTGAGTTTTTTGTTGTTTTGAGAGCTTATTTCATTAATGTTTGGCTTATTAGTATTTCGTTTGATTTTAAGTGTTAAATTGTCTTAGTATAACTTTTTCTAGTTTAGCTTAATAATACCGTAGTGTTTGTCTAGTTGATCTCCGAGTTTCATGTGCTTATCTTGTAGCTTATTATTTCGACTTTAGCTTTATTTCTCATATTTAAAAAAAAGGTGCTAATTCCCGTTAATTGTTTTTGTGCATTAATTGCTTTTGTTTGCTTATTTTAATTGTTGTTTTTAATTAGTAGATATAGATAATCAAATTAATCTTTGTTTCCAATTCAAATCATTGTCCGAACATCAAACATGGTTTCAATTTCACAAATCGTTGGGGAATAACGACCCGGTTAATATACGTATTATAATATATATATGTTTGTGAAGATTTTCCTTACTACCTTTGTCCTCAAGCGTAGTTTGGTAATTTTCCATCATATTATATATTTTACTATTACGTAATCAATTTTTGGCGCCGTTGCCGGGGATTTGTGATTAAGATTCTCTCGTTTGAAGTTTGTTGATCGTAATTTGAAGACCCTTTCCTTTTTGAAAGTTTTGTTTTTGTTAAAAAATAAAAAATAAAAAAAATTATAAAATATAAAAAGTAAAAAAATATTTTTCTTTTCTTTTAGTATAATTATCATATATAAAAATATAAAAAATTGTTCATAAAAAAATAAATAAAATAAACAAAGTTGGTAAAAGAACACCAACAAATAATACCTTCAATTGAGGTATTATCCATAATAAGTTCCCAACTCGAATCAAAGATTCAAAAACTTACCATCTGTGTCACTTATGAAATACGGCTCACCTTAAAAAATAAATTTTTTAAGAGATACCGTGAAGTAAGTTTGATTATTTGGTTCAAGTTTTCTATCTAATTGTCCGTTAAAATTAGATTAAAAACCAAAAAATAATCTTCTTTTTCTTCTTATCCATTTAATTCTTTTCATTAACCCTCTAAATTGTTTAATTCTTATGGCGTCACTCGATCATCGTTTGAACCCCCTCTACTCGATTAAAGAATGCATGACTTGTGGAGCTTTATACATTGCAGACTTTTGTTGTTCAAAAGGAGGTCTTGAAGACAAGATTCTTGTTCCTAAACCTCCTCGGAATTGTGCAACTTGCGGAGACCCAGTTAATGGTCTAAATTTTTAATCTTGTGCTTTTGTGCGAAAGTGTTTAAATGAAGGTTGGTATACAATTCATGATGAAAACGAAATTCTAAACAATTCCGAGTCATCCAATCATAACACTAACGTTGTTATTGCACCTCAAGAGCCATTCGTCTTCAATCAAGACCCCGGTGTAAATTCTTCGCAAAGTCCTCTACAAAGCAACCAAAATTTGATGTTTCTAGTGTGGTGATTCGTTAGACGATATCTTTTGTCAATGATGTACTTGTATGTCTTGTGGGAACGGTGCTTATTATGGTTATAATTGTCCACCAAAAGCTCTGATTATCCCTAATCCAGAACAATGCAATCAAACCATTAATGAGCTCACATAGACTTTGCCAAGTGTTCATCCGACATGCAATTCTGGAGATGAGAATTCATTCACTTATGATTCCAAACCTAATTTTGCCGATGATTCTCCTAACATTTTCAATCCACCATACTCTTGTGAGTTATGTGGGAAAGATTCTCATTACGGTTACGATTGTCCACCTTAAGTCCCGTTTGTCTACAATCAGGACCCGTGTTTCAATCAAAACTTTGATTATTTTTCACAAACTTCACCAAGTTTTCAACAACAATATCCTTGTTGTGAAGATTGTGGGAATCCTCATGAGACTTTTCAATGTCAACCAATGAATGAAGATTATTATGAGCAAGATTCTTGCTATGATCCTAATTCTTTTGGTTTTGACCAATTTCAAACCCCACAATATACCGTAAATCATCCAATCTTAAATGCTCAAAATGAGTTTCTCAATTCTCAAAACAAGCTTATGGAGCAAATGACATCCATATGTGATATGGTTGGTCAAATTATGCAAAAGACAAAAGAAGAAAAACGAATTGCGGAAGAGCAAGCGGCTAAAGATCGATATTGGAAGATTCCATTTGCTACGATGATGACGAGGAGTATACCATTGCTATTACACCCGTCTTACCAAATGATGAGGACTCTCTCATAATGGGGGACGAGCACCTTAACACTATTCCGGAAACGGAATCGGACGAAATAATAAAGTCTAGTGTTGAGAACCTTGTCCCAATCCCAAGTGAGACCGAGGATTTTTCCGATAATGAAAGTGAGTGTGATGTGCCTGTTAATGATGAATCTTCTCCTACTTTTACGACTTTCTCGAATCCTCTCTTTGATTCAAACGACGATTTCACCTCTAGTGATGACGAGTCACTTTCTGATGAGGACATTCCGATGGAAAATTTCAAAATTTATTCGAACCCTCTTTTTGATGAAGAGATCATTTCTAGTAAGATAAAACCACATCATTTTAATGCCGAGTCTGATCTTATAGAATCTTTTCTTAATCGAGATATTTCGATGGTTTCTTATCCTAAGATTGATTCTCTTCTAGAGGAGTTCTCTGGTGAACTCGCTCATATCGATTTAATTCCACCGGGAATTGTTGATACTAATTTTGATCCTAAAGAAGAAATTCGTCTTATTGAGGAATTGTTGTATGATAATTCATCTCCTCGACCTCCGAAAAAATCTAATTCTGAAATTTCTAATGCTACAATCGAGTCTCTCTCTCCATCTCCTATCCCCGTTGAGGATAGTGACTCTTTTATGGAGGAGATCGACATATTTCTTGCTTCAGATGATTTAACACCACCGGGTGTTGAAAGTGACCATGACTCGGAAGGGGACATTCTTTTACTTAAAGAATTGATTAACGATGACCTTGTTCCCCTTGATGAGTATAATCATTTTACCTTTTACGTTGAGCCCGATACGGCCGTGAAGAACGATTTTGATGAGCTAAACGAAGATGAATGTTTTGACCCAGGGGGAGGTGAGATTGATGTTTTTGCAAATATTGAAGATGACGATTACTTTCGCTTAACATTTTTCATTCGAATTTTTCTCCCGTGTCTCACCTACCCAGAGGTTTCTCCTTTACTTCTCTTCACCGGGAGTGAAGACACCATTTTTGACCCTGGCATCTCTACTTAGAGCCGATGGCATCTCATCGGGATGGAACTTTCATGTGCTTTAATGTATATCCAAACATTAATGAAACCCCAATTGAGATTTTCTCTTCTATTTGCTTCCCTAAGGACAAATAAATTCGGGGTCGAGTCAGGCTCAAGACTCAGTGAACAAAAATAAGCGCTTCTCGGGAAGCAACCCGTGTCTTTTCTTCTTTCTATTTTCTTGATTAATAAGAGAGTGTGATATTTTATAGCCTAAGGGTGGGGGCGTGCTTCTTTCTATGGTATGTGGTATTGTTTTTGCAGGATTCCTTAAGATCATGAAGACCCGTGCTTGTTTTCAATCCTCTAATCATCCGGTTTTCGATCTTCTACTTATTTTGGAATCCTTAATCCTGATCATATATATATTGTGTTTCCCTTTTCACACTTGGAATTTTTTGCATTTGCGTTTTTCATTTCTAAGTGTGGGGGTAAAACCTGACATTTTTGAACATTGAGGCCAATGTTCGATTCTAAGTGTGGGGGGATTTCTATCGAAATGTGATTTTACCTGTGCCTTGCTGTGTCCCTCGCAATCCCGTTTTGGCCAAAATTTTAAATTTTTAAGTCATAATATCTAGTTTATTGTTCATGTAAAAAAAATATAGTTAGTTGAATAAATAAATAAAAAATAGTTGACACGAATGTAGGTTTTTCGTTGGTGAGAATGAAAAGTAAATTTTGACCCGACCGGTTTTATACCTTAGCTTTCTCCTTAACATAAATAGATTGTCTTTGCTAATCTTTTATAAAAGGAGCTATAAAACGCTAGTCTAGCTTGAAAAAGTCAAGACTTTACAAGTTCCCATAATTGATTTTAAATATGCGAAGTTCGATATATTTAAGTAGAGATTGTTGTCAGTCAATGTGACTTGTTAAAGTGACAATCTTAATTCATTAGGCTAAGTATTCACGAGTTTCTTTCTTAGAAATTTTAAATTGTGAAGAACAAGAGATGATAGAGTAGAGTATAAGTTTTGATACTAAACATAGAATAGTTGGATTTATTTAAGGCTCATAAGTGTTAATTGTGGTTTTTTCTCCCATTAGCTTGTTTTACCTTTATAATAATTGTTTAATAAATAGAGTTGTGCGATTTTTGGGTTAATAATTAGTTAATAGAAGTTTTCTTTAGTTCCTTTGTGATTAAGATGAGTACACATTAGGAATACTTAATTTGGCATACTATATGTATCACAATAATAAATATTTTGCTTATCCCCTAAAGAGCCTTAGGGTATATGGGATAAGTAGAATTTAATAAGTGAAATTATAGCCTTATTCATTCCTTTTATCTTGTGTTGTTGATCTGAGAAGTAACACGCCCCGGACCCTTATTCTGCTGCGACCCAATTTGGGGGTGTTACATATGGTGCAAATAAGATTGATCCATTTATGTCTTAAAGAGCCTAAGGGTATATGACATGAATGGTGCCTTGCTTAAGTAACCTAATAAAAGCCAAATTTTGGTCGCCTCGATGTGGACTTTAATCTTGATGACATTGGTTTCTTTTGAAAAGGGCTAGAAGCTAATTATTGCGACTTTACCGTTACGCTTTATTTTTGGAATTAATAAGTATCGAAATAAAAGTCTTAAAGAGCCTTCGGGTATATGACTTAAATAAAATCTTGAGATACAAGATTAGGAATAAGGGAGGAAAAGTAAGTACACAATTAGCTTTTACGAGTAGTGTTAGCATCATAACTTGTATTTTACAATGATCTTGTTTTTAAGCTTGACTTGGAGAGGTGAAAGTCGGAGACGATGAATTTATCCATTTGGACACTTTTTTGTACTTTTTGTTCCGTGATCCTAAAAAGTTATCAATGAATAATGAAAGCAATACATTATGTCACACATGAATAAGTTGTAAGTTGGAAATTATGAAAATCATAATAATAAAAAAATATAATAAAAAAATAAAAATAAATAATAATAATTAAAAAAGGGCAAAACGGGGGTGCGTGCGAATTAAATGATTTTTGAACTTTTTAATTTTCTTTTTCTGTTCTTGTTTGATTGTGAGGGGGTCATAAGTTAAAAAAGGGATAAAACTATTTATTTTCGGGTATTGTTTTATTTACATTGCGTGTGGGACCAGCAATGGCTTAGTGTGGGGGAATTTGATGTTCGCTAAAATACACATCATTTATAATCCGGAAAACATTATTAATTGGACTAAAAATGCTAAAATATGCTTTATTATATTGCAAATATGTTTGTTTGGTATTTTTATGTCTTGCAGGTAAAATGATTAAAAACAATACAAAAACGGGTATTTACGAGTTCGGTCGATCGAGAGCGCTTATTAATCAAAATCGAGATGAAGTCGTGAAAATTATCCGAGCATGCCATTGGAAAGAGCACGAGGAAACGAGTCAAACGGTGCCTTCATTGCTTATTGGACCGGCTCGTAAACCATTTATATGGGCCGGGCAAGCCCATATATTGTCTAGCCTAATTTATCCACGACCTATATTTATTTAAGTCCAAAAGTAACAAAACTAAGCCAACCCATCAGTACTTGGCCCAATTCTTACAACCTCGGCCCAACAAGTTAAATGTGACTCAGCCAATGTGAAGAAGCACATGAATGAATGAAATATAAGTTGAGATGTAATGTTCAGAAAGTATCACGTGCCTTCCATTTAATTCCCAATCCGCACATGACTCACCACTTTCTCATTTTGGCCATCTATAATTCGACGCGTGGCAAAGACTTTTGTGTTTTATTTCTCTAAATGCAAATGAATCCAAAGGCTGTCTTGGAAGCGTATGAATGAAGTGAATATAGAGTCCACGTGGCCTCCATCCAAGGGTACATTTCACTGAAATGTTTCGTTGATCCGAGGTTTTACAATCCAACGGCAATGATTGGCTACACGGATTATGAAGCGGTGCAACAAAGTTACAAATTCAGCCCTTTTCCTCCTATAAATTAAAAGGCGCTCCCCTCATTTTGAGGAGTTAGTTCTTAATTTTTTTTAGTTTTTAGCTTATTTCAAATTTGTAGTAGCTTATTTCTGAGATTCATGCTTATTGTACTAGCTTATTTCACAAGCTTATTAATATCTTGTTAATGAAAATCTTTTGAATTTTGTTGAGATCTCGTGGCTTATTTTCTTTTAGTTCGAGCTTATTGACAAAACGCTTTTCATTAAGCTTATTTTCTGAGCTTATTTAGCAGCTTATTCTGAAATAAAGTTGAGGTCGATTAAGCTACATCAAAGCTTAATAGATTCATTCCTTATTTCCTTAATGAGTTTCGGTTCAATAAGCCTCAAAAATAAGTTTTGATTTAGCTTATTTTCAAGTTTAGTTTTCTTTCATTTGTTTAAATTGCTTAATTTTCTAAACTCAAAAAAGCTTCTATAGTTTTTTTTCGTTTAGAGTAAGCTTATATTTCATTTGCTCATTTCTTTTAGATCTAGTTATAATAGCTTATTCTCGTTCTTTGAACTTATATAGTTTAGATTCATTTAGTTTGAATACTTGTTTATTCAAGTTAAGAAATTAGTTGTCTAAGTGCCTTTAAATTTCTATATGCTGTTTTCAATTTGCTTGTTAGTGTTGTTTAGTTCCGGTTAAATGCTTATTAGTTTCGATAGCTTATTTTTGGCTTAAATCTCGTATTGCTTAAGTTTAATGCTTAATTGTTGAGGTTAAAATTGCTCTTTTCGTATTGCTCTTTTTAGTTTGTAGTTATAGAGTTCGTCTCTTATATGATAAGTTTTATTTGAGCTTATTTGATGTGGCTTATTCGATCTATTATTTGGCTTTGTAAAATCTCGTCATAGTAATTTATGTTAGTGTTAAACTGGTTCTTAAATCTCAACTGTTAAGTATGCGTTTGGTTTTGTAGAAATTTAGCTTTGGGCCTTTTAGTATCAGTTTGCAAATTTGGGCCATAGTTGGTAATTAGGGTGCGTTTGGTTTTGTAGAAATTTAGCTTTAGGCCTTTTAGTATTAGTTTGCAAATTTAGTAGAAATAGTCTTATAAATTATTTGTTATATAACAGTTTGTGTTTTGAGTTTTGACTTTGGTACCGATCAACTCATGAGGCGCGGAGCTTAAGGGTTTATTTAGCTAGACCGAATTTGATTATTTGCTTTAGCTAAATAAATCGTTGTGTTTAACGTTAATTGCCGGGACTCCAATTCGTTTTCCATTTTCTATCCTTTTTCAAGTACTTATAGTAGATTTAATTTATCTTTATAATATCGTTTTGCCATTTTGATTTTTTTTGCCATGCTTAGTGTAGACTTATTTTTTTTATCTCTTGATGTTATAACGTTTGCCAAGTTTAGTTAGTTGATTTATTTGCTAATTTAGTGTTTAGAAATTAGTGCGGATTTAAAATATGATTAGAGATTATTAATTTACGACATTTATTTAATTTAAAGTTTTTAAAAAAAAATTAAAAAATAAAAAAAAAATAATAATAATAAAAAAAATATATAACAAAATAATAAAAAAAAAATAAAAAAAATAATATAATTCTTTTAATGTAGGATTTTTTGTTTAGAAGTTTGCATGTTTAAAATTGAATTTATTATGCTTGTTTATTTGTCTCGTTTTAAATACTCGTTTTTGTTTAATGCTTTACATGTTTAATTGTTTTTATTGTTTTGCTCGTTTTTATGCTAGTTTATTTTTTAGGATAAAATAGTTTAAAACCAAAACCAGAGAATTTTAAAATGACAATGCAAAGCTGCGATTTATACAACTTGAACGAAATTCCATCACCCTTCGCGAGGAAACGACCCAGAAGTTTTTTGAAATTGCTTTGGATTAAAACATTATTCTAGAACTCCACAAAATACTACAACTAATTTTATTGTTATCACTGCCTTATTAAGGCCTCTCAAAGGCCGAATAAGTATTTTCATCAAACGGATAATACGGGCTCAAACCCACAAGACACCAAAAGCACTCCGGATAACGACGAAAAAGAGCCTTGTTGTTCTCTAGGAGCCTAACAGTTTGCTCTTGGCGAGCGGTAAGATGGGGAGTGACTACACGAAAACTCACCCTTTTTATATGTAAATAAATACAAACATATATAAATACATAACAAGGATCAGGATCCACAAAGTCAATGAAACCGGAAGCAGTATAGGGTGTCTCCGGGTCGTTATGTCCCAACGAGGCTTGAATGGAAAATCGAAAGACGATTGATGATTGGTGTTTGAATATGACAAGGAATGATTGGGCACTAATACTGATAAGCAAATGCACATAAAAATGAGCAAAGAAAATAAGCTGGAATAAGAATAAAGCTAGGAATGGTAAAAACACTTAAAACTTTTATACTAAGACACAAATAAGCTCAAATAAGCTTAAGACAGGTTAAATAAGCTAAGCTAACTCTAAATAAGCAAATTCAAAAAGCAATTAAGCTAAATTAAGCAAGAAAAACTCAGCAGTACTAACAACAGTACTAACAGTATTAACTAACAGTACTAACTTGGAGTTAGTACTGGTAGCTTAAGGTTAGTACTGTTAGTACAATGAAGCAAGAAATAAGCAAATAAGCTGAAACAGATATTTAACTAACCCTAATAAGCACTCAGTAATACGAATGAGCAACTAGAATAAACTACAATGGCAAATAAGCTAAAAAGCTACAAACTGATACACTATTGAAAATACCTTGAAAAAGAAAATAAGCTTACTCCTAAAGACAGTAAAGGAAAATGGTTTAATCTATTCTAAAAAGCTAAGGAAATCTTAAATAAGCAGAGATAATAAGCTGATAAGCTAAAATGAACCACCAGTACTAACAGTTTTAACTAACAGTACTAACTTGGAGTTAGTACTG
>BQNB010152219.1:4595-15802 GCA_026074375.1 Tanacetum coccineum | reverse complement strand
ACCCACCGAGGGACATTACGGTGCCAACTACACCGCCAAAAAGGTCTTTGATTCCGGGTTTTATTGGCCTACGATTTACCGAGATGCCCATGACTTGATCACCCGATGTGACACTTGTCAACATCAAGGCAAAATTTCGCAACGTGATGAAATGCCACAAAATTCAATCCAAGTTTGCGAAATTTTTGACGCGTGGGGCATCAATTTTATGGGGCCGTTCCCGTCTTCACGAGGGAACAAGTACATACTCGTGGCGGTCGATTACTTGTCAAAATAGGTTGAAGCGAAAGCGCTCCCCACCAACGACGACCGAGTTGTTTGCAAATTTCTTAAATCTCTCTTCGCCCGATTCGGTGCCCCTCGTGCCATCATAAGTGATCACGGAACCCATTTTTGCAATGACCATCTTGCAAAGGTCATGCTTAAATACGGAGTTACTCATCGTCTCTCCACCGCGTCTCACCCACAAACAAGTGGGCAAGTTGAGGTCTCCAATCATGGCTTGAAATGAATTCTTGAAAGGACTATAGGTGAAAACCGTGCCTCTTGGTCGGATAAATTGGATGACGCACTTTGGGCCTTCTGTACAGCTTACAAAACACCCATCAGGTGCACCCCATACAAGCTCGTGAACGGAAAGGCATGTCATCTACCGATCGAGCTCGAGCACAAAGCCTATTGGGCCTTGAAGCATGCAAACTTTGACCTTTCGACCACGGGTGATCACCGGAAAGTTCAACTCAATGAATTAAATGAACTTCGTGATCAAGCCTATGAGAACTCTTTGATCTATAAAGAGGAAACAAAGAAGAACCTTGACTCAAAGATCCAAACCCGCGTATTTCACCAGTCTGATCAGTCCCACACTTTAATTCACGATTGGAAGATTTAAAATCGGGCACGATAAAATCCCTATTTTGTAGGTCCGGAACCTATATTTTGCGGACCGTTCACCATAGCCCATACTGTTCCTTATAGCACCGTTGAGTATATCACAAAACTCCGAGCCAAACTTTCAAGGTGGAAAACTTCATCGAATTTAAGCACTACTTTTGGAGGAGGACGTGCAACAATTGGTTTGTCCCCGATCTCCAAAACTTCCCCGAAGTACAAATGAATATGTGAATTGAGTCAAGCATAGTGACCCTAAACAATAGCGCTTTTCGTGGTAGTGGCACCACTCAAGCTTATCCTATTAGAAAATATTTATGTAGTAATGAATAAGTGTGTTATTGTGAGAGGCTCACCTCTTCCATTCTCGTTTGCTTGTTTTTATGATTATCCAGGATTGTCCTGGATTTTTGAAGCCTCTCGTGCTCGCGGTTTTGTCCTTCGTTCACAAGAGCTTCAAATCCTCAGCTTCATTTGGGAAATCCAATATCCTAATCTGATCGACTAACGTTTATCTTTAAGCATACTTAATAAACGGCTTAGAGTGACGTAGAGACCCTTCTAAAAACATTGAGGACAATGTTTAGTTCTAGTATGGGGGGATCTTCGATTTGATTGTGCCTGCAGCCGTTGTTGTCACGTAAGCCCGTTTTTACCACCAAAATACCAAAAAAATGAAAAATTTTAAAAAATTTCAAAAACAAAAGAAGTGTTTTGTCACAATTTTGACTTTCCTGCTGGGTAGAATAAGAATAAATTTTGACTCGATCGAGCGTGTTGAGCTCTAGCTTGTTCCTTAACTTTTAGACTAAGCATTCGCGGATCTTTGCGAAGAACGGAAAATGATAGAGTTAAGTATGAGTTAGATGCTAAACAAGGATTAGTTAGAAATCTTAAGAGCTCATAAGTGTAATTTGTGGCTTTTCTCTCCCATAAGCTTCTAATCGAACTAATAATACGTGCTCTCTTCGAAAATTAAACTTAAATCAACAATTTTTTAAGTTTAGTCGATATCAATAATTTTAGTTCAAATTTATACTTAAATTTTCTAAAAAGGAATTTTCTCTATATCATGGTATTATATGGTTAAAAAATGAGGTAATAATAATAATAATAAGTGTGGGTTAGTAAAAGTTTGTCGCATCTTGCCGGCTTACAACCGATGTTGCGGCCTTCTAAATAAGGCACATAGTAATTATCCGAGACTGATAAAAGTTTGTTGCATCTTGCCGGCTCACAACCGATGTTGCAGCCTTCTAAAAGGTCAAGGATTTCATTAGTTTAATGGATGTGTAATTATATTAAGTGTAGTAAACGTGAATTAATAAATATAGGGAAAATCTCTTTTTCTTAAATTTAAATATGCTTTTGAACTAAGAGTATTCCGTTTTTAAGTTGTGTATATACGGGAAACCTAAGAGTTTTTGAAACCGAAGGTCCGTGAGTCTCAATACTAGTCTTTGTGGGGTGTCAAAAGCCTGGTCACTTAGCCGCAAGGTTGGGATGTGCCAAGACAAAAGTCGCTACATGGGATGATCTCGCCTTCAAACTCATTACTTTTGGGTGGAACGTGAAGCATAAAAATTTTACAAAACGTTGATCCATGGTTGAAATTCAAAATAAGCACATTCACCTAAGATATAATAATTGCCGGGAGCGAAAAGTTCACAAGTTACAAGTATGAGTAGTGTTAGCATCTTAATTTATATTTAACGGTGATTTGGTTTTTAAGCTTGGTTTGGGACAAATGAAAAGTCGGGGACGATGAATTTATCATTTTTGGGGCATTTTAGGATGAAATGTTTATTGTTCTATGATCCCTAAAAGTTATAAAATAACGAAAGTCAAACATGTTAGTTAGTTGCTTAAAAAGAAAAGTAAAAAAAATAAGAAAAATGAAAAATAAAAAAATATGTGTAGGAATAAGTGTATATATTGAAAAATGGTAAAAACGGGGCTTTTCAAAGCTATTTATTCTTTAATTCCCCTTGATGAACACTTAGCTACTTTTCGAGGTAATTAGTCAAGGGGGATTGAGATTCTTAGTTTTCTTAAGTGTTTACTTATAGCATTGCGTGAGGATACGACAATAGTTTAGTATGGGGGATTTTGGTATGTGCTTAATTACACATACCATTTACCTAGGAAATCGTGCTTAAAAGACTAAAAACATACCAAAAATACATTGTATTTGTGTGTTTTGCTTTTATATTGTGCAGGTAACGGATATTCATAAGAAAGCCAAAAACGAAGCCAAAAACGACAAAACCGAGCACGGGAATGTAAAAAGCGTGAAAAGCCAAAGTCAAAATCAAAAGTCAACCAAAAAGTCAACCCCGACAAAGTCAAAAGTCAAAGTCAAAGACGAAGCCGTAAACGAAGAAATACTTAATGGGCCAACCCGCACCCATCTAATGGGCCGGGGCAGCCCATTAAGCTATTAATATCAAGACACTTAAATGGTTAATTCATAAAAACCATTTAAGGCCCAAAATGCTAAACAAGCCCAACAAGCAAAGCATGTTAAGACTTAACAGCCATCCAACGGCTGTTAGTCTCATATCACTACAAACAAGGATATACAACTTCAGGGACTGAAGTTGTATAAATCCACAAACTTTTACACCACAAAGGACCATACATGCAATCAAACAATATAAGTTCAGGGGCCATTCTTGTCAAATTCCCACCAACTTATACCCAGTCAAACCCCAAAACGATTACCCGCCAAAACCCCATTGACCCTATTCACCCATCACTTTCCCTACCTCGTACCCTGCTCCAACAAACAAACCTATCACTATCCTAACTCAACCCCACCTCACATGATGAAATTGCTACCTTGGCAATCCTCTACAACCTAATTTGATAAAGAAAAAAAGACAAGGATTTGAGGGCTCAGATTAATTGGCATGGTGAGCAAGAAATTTTGATGGCTAAGATTTGGTTTTAGACCTCTCTCACACAAGAAACACAAGTGCTCAAATGTCTCAGTAAAGAAGCACAACAAGAAGACTCAAGACCTAGATATTTTAGTATAAATATAAGCTATTGTAGCTCATTTTGTCTTGTCAAGTCTTGTTTTAACAAAATTAGACCATTTTTAATACTACAATTTAATTTACTTGTCATTTGAATTATTGTCATTTACATTTTCAAGCATTGTAATTTTTTTTCAAGTTAATGAAATTTGAAGTGTTTTTCTTTAAATATTGTCATTTACATTAATTATCTTTTAAATCCTGTTATTAAGCTCTTACATAAGCTTTTGATTCATTCAAAGCTTATTTAAAAGCTTGTTTACTTTTCTTTCTTAAAAAACAAAAAAAATCACAAAAAAATCCACTCCTAAATTACCTCAGCTATTTGGATGATAAGCTAGCCTGGGAAGAGCTATGACTTACCAACTTGTTAAACAAGTTGGAGCTCTATTGTAGACCAGCATCCTAAACTTATCACCCTTGTTTGGCAAAGGGACTTGTAAGCTTAATTATTTCAATTTTCTGCTTATTACTGATCATTTGCTTATTTAACTATTTAAACTGCATATTATTGCTTATTAAATGTTAGTTGGGGGGGGTGGGGGGGGGGGGGGGGGTTGGGGGGGGGGTTTTTTTTGATTGCTTTTATTTGTCATTGGTTTCTTGCGTAGTGGCACATTACTTGTGCTTTCATTAAAATTGTCCAATTTAGCTAAATATGCTTAATTCTTGTTGTGTATACTAAGTGCTTCTTGAAAGTTGCTTTATGCTTTTTTTTGCTTATTATACTTAGTCATAATCTGGTCTTTCAAAATTTAAGCTACCAGTTCTTAAAGGGGTGTTTGGGATAAGAGTCCAAAGTGGGTCAAAATAGTTTAAAACTGTTCTGGGTCACTTGGCCAACTTTAACAAGCCCTTTCATGTTTTTATTAATCTATTTTTCAAGGTTTTAAAGTTTAAAAACAAGTTTTAAGGTGTTTTGTATATGTCCTTAGAATTTGTGTTTTGAAATTTAATTAAACTGTTGGTATTTGATTGTTGTTCTAAAAGCTGTTGAAAGGTTTTGTTTTATGTTCTTTTTAGTGTTAAATAAAGTAGAGTAAGTTATGGTTTAGTGTGCATTTGCCTTGTTTTTTTTATACTCAAAATCTGTCAAAGTAGTTTCAGTTTTTAAAACTTAAAGATAGTCACTTTTCAATTTCAATTTTAACTTAATTAATGTTAGTTTTAGGTTTTTAAATTGATAGCACAAGTAGTTAGTAGTATAAGCTTAATCTTTTTAAACTTCTTGTGGTTTTAAAATAGCTTTTACTAGCTTAAAATTGGCCTGCAGTTTACCTTTTGTCTTTTCAAAATCTTGAAAAAAACTCAGTATATGCTGAGTGTGACAGCCTTTTCATTTAGCTTTTTCCTAGCTTAATTGAGTTTTAAACTCAAATCTCTTTGCTGATTAGTATAGCTTATAGGATAAGCTTTGCAGGCATATAAGCTGTTAAGAATCGATTTGCTCATCTAGGATAATAATAACAATGATTGATAACACGCAGCGGAATAATAAAGAACACAATCAAAGTTATGAACAAGGTTTTTCATTATTGAACGTTTCCCTATTACCCCAACTATAACTTGGGGCTACACCAACTAACTATGGTGTACTATTCGACTTTCATCAGTCGACTATGCTATGTAACTATCTAGATAACTAACTACGGTGTACACACACACACCTTTACTATTCGACTCTCATCAGTCAATGTTTCTATAGATGGATGCATAAACCAGACACCCTAATACCCTTTATATAAAGGGTTTACAAGAAAACCTAGCTTACATAGAAAGCTAACTTAATATTTTACATTAAGTCCTTATTGTTTCATCTTTCTTCAATCTTGCATATTTAGTTTTGTAATCATCAAATCTCATATCCCAACAATCTTCCCCTATTTGATATTACAAAACAATCTCCATGTATGAAACAATCTTCAGTGCTTCCCTTTGACTTAAGATCTTCTTGAACATGCCACCACACATAATAAGTGCAAATCGTATCTCTGTAGTCTTCTTCCCCTTTTGTAATCATCCAATAAGGGTCTTCTGTAGATATGCAACTTATAAAACACTTCTGAAACCCCTATTATTATACCATCCTCTTGAATCTCCAAGCTCTGTAGGCACTATGTAGTAATAACTGATGTAAAAACTGAGTAAAACGAATTTGATGAAGAATATGAATCTCCCAACACTTGTGTCTTATTCTTTGCACTATCACGTGACGTCGAACGTAAAATAAATCTATGAAATATAAGTAGACCGCAACCTCTTGACAAAAAATCCTCATCTCCTATGAGACTATACAAGTGAAAGCAAATTAGTAGCAATAGCACCTAAAGAAAAAACTCACACACTTTTGCTAGATTTTGACAAGTCTTCGTCACACCGTTGTAAGCACGAACAAGTTATCTCAAAATGTAGTTAGCCATTTGAGATATGATAAGAACACGCATTCGAAAAACTCAACTACAACATCAAATAAGTGATAATCATTCGTCTTTATAATTACTTTTTCAATAAATCTCCAAAAACGAGCCATAAACCAATAAGAATAAACTGAAATAATTCTAGTTTTGATCGAAATCCAAAATCGTGAGTCACCCGATAACTGATAAAGCTAGCGGTACAAACTAGCTATGTCGGATAGCACTAACGGTACAAACTGCTTCAACGAGCGGTATTAACAAACTGATATTTAGCAACTCATTTTCTGTCCAAAAACTGTTACAACTTTGTTACTGTACCGTCACAAAGTTGTTACAAAAACTGTTACAACTTATGTATATATATATATATATATATTTAATATATAGAGAATACTTCTTTTTGAAAAATTTAAGTATAAATTTGAACTAAGACTAATTTTTTTTTGCTATCAACTACATAAAAATTATTGATTTAAGTTTAATCTCCAAAAATAGCACGTATTATTAGTCCAGTTAGGAGCTTATGGGAGAAAAAGCCACAAATTACATACATGAGCTCTTAAGATTTCCAAATAATCCTTGTTTAGCATCCAACTCATACTTAACTCTATCATTTTTCGTTCTTCACAAATATTCGCGAATGCTTAGTCTAAAAGTTAAGGAACAAGCTAGAGCTCAACACACTCGATCGAGTCAAAATTTATTCTTATTCTACCTAGCAGGAAAGTAAAAATTGTGACAAAACAGTTATTTTATTTTTGAAAATTTTTAAATTTTTTCATTTTTTTGAAATTTTGGTGGTAAAAACGGGATTACGCGAAAACAACGGCTGCAGGCATAATCAAATCGATAGACCCCCCCCCCATACTAGAATTAAACATTGTCCTTAATGTTTTAAGAAGGGTCTCTACGTAAATCCTAAGCCGTTTATTAAGTATGCTTAAAGATAAACGTTATTGCGAATAAATTAGGAATTGGATTTCCCAAATGAAGCTAAGGATTTGAAGCTCTTGTGATCGAAGGACAAAACCGCGAGCACGAGAGGCTTCAAAAATTTGGGACAATCTTGAACAATCACAATAAACACAAGCAAACGAGAATGGAAAGAGGCACACCTCCTCATAAAAAAAACACTTATTCATTACTACATAATATTACTACTTGGATAAGAATGGGTTGCCTCCCACGAAGCGCTTATTTAGGGTCATTAAGCTTGACCCAATCCCCGAATCCATTGGTCCTTGGGGAAGGTTTAGAGATCCGAGACAACCAATTATGGTACGTCCCCTCCAAACTAGTGCTTAATTCTATGTCCGTTCACCTTGAAGTTTGTCACGGAGTTTTATGATAACTCAACGGTGCCATATAGAAAGACATGGGCAATGGTGAACGGTCTGGACCAACAGGATTTTAACTTGCCTGAGAAAATCTTCAATCTAGAGTTAAAGAGGAGGACTTGATCACCGACATTGAAAACACGGTTTTTGATCTTTGAGTCATGGATCCTCTTTGTTTTCTCTTTATAGATCAAAGAGTTCTCATAGGCTTGATCACGAAGTTCATTTAGTTCATTGAGTTGAACTTTACGGTGATCACACCGTTCAATAAGGTCAAAGTTATTGCAAGCTTCAAGGCCTACTGTCTTATGTTGCTCGGAGCTCGATCGGTAGATGACATGCCTTTCCGTACACGAGCTTGTATGAGGTACACCCGATGGGTGTTTTGTAAGCGGTACGGAAGGCCCAAAGTGCGTCATCTAATTTATCCGACCAAGTGGCACGGTTGTCGCCTACGGTCCTTTCAAGAATTCATTTCAAGCCACGATTAGATACCTCAACTTGCCCACTTATTTGTGGGTGATACGCGGTGGAGAGATGGTGAGTAACTCTGTATTTAAGAATGACCTTTGCAAACTGGTCATTGCAAAAATGGGTTCCGCGATCACTTATGATAGCACGAGGGGCATCGAATCGAGCGAAGAGAGATTTAATAAATTTGCAAACAACTCGATAGTCGTTGGTCGGGAGTGCTTTCGCTTCAACCCATTTTGACAAGTAGTCGACGACCACGAGTATGTATTTGTTCCCTCGTGAAGACGGGAACAGCCCCATGAAATTGATGCCCCACACGTCAAAGATTTCGCAAACTTGGATGGAATTTTGAGGTATTTCATCACGTTGCAACTTTCTTTGACGCATGACAATTCCCATCGGGTGACCAAACAGGTGGCATCTCGGTAAATAGTTGGCCAAAAAAATCCTGAGTCAAAAACTTTATTTTGTCGTGTAGTTGGCGACCAGAGTATGTCCCCCGGTGGGTCTCCACTATGGCAGCTTGAGGATAACAATAGCTCTTGGCCCGAAACACACCTCCTGGAATCACTTTATTCCGCATAATATTGAACAAATAGGGTCAGTCCAAAAGTAGTGTTTAACATCCTTGAAAAACTTGTTCTTTTGCTGGGACGACATCCCTTTAACAAGAAAATCCCCCGCGTGGTAATTTACAAAATCGGCAAACCACGGGGTACTTGAGTTACCACGAAAAGTCACCATATTCAATGTCTCGAGAGGAAATGTTTCATTTATCTCCTTTGGGTCAAGCACATTTTCATAAGGATTTTATAATCAGGAAAGATGATCGGCCGTGGAGATTCTCGGCTTCCTTTTGTGTCAGTTCCTTATGAAATTTGAACTCATGAAGGATGAAACCCCGGATCAATCTCGCCTGGAATCTTTTTTTAAGCAAATAAGGATATTGAGGGCAGAGTGATCCGATATACACAATGCTTTTGTTCAAATGAAGTAAGACTAGAATATTTTGAAGGCATACACCACGGCTACACATTTCTTTCTCCGTCGTGGGTAATGGCGATACCCGCCTTGTCTCATTGTTTTACTAGCATAGTGTATAGGGCTAAAGTGTTTTTCATGACGTTGCCCCAAAACTGCACCTATGACAAAGTCGCTTGCATCGCACATAAGCTCAAAGGGTAGGTCCCAGTCGGGGGTAATCAGGATTGGAGCTTCAGTAAGTTTTTTCTTTAACGTTTTAAAAGCTTGAATACATTCATTGGAGAAGATGAATGGAGTATTTTTGTCAAGGAGATGAGTCATCGGTCGGGAAATTTTGGAAAAATCGTAAATGAACCGCGTGTAGAAAACCGCATTGACCGAGAAACTCCGAACACCCTTAACGGAGTATGGGTATGAGGTAACTTAGCAATCACATCAACTTTGGCTTTATCAACCTCAATCCTATTTTTGGAAATCTTATGGCCAAGGACAATGCCTTCCTCAACCAAAAAATGACTCTTTTCCCAATTTAGACAAAGATTGGAGTCTGCGCACCTTTGAAGCATCTTGTCTACACGAGAAAGGCAATTTCCGAATGAATTCTCAAAGACCGAAATGTCGTCCATGAAGACTTCCATCGTTTTTTCGATCATATCATGAAAGATAGGCATCATACACCTTTGGAACGTGCCATGTGCATTGCATAAGCCGAAAGGTATGCGACGATAGGCGAACGTTCGGGAGGGGGGTGAAGAGGGGGGGGGGGGGGGGGGGGGGGGGGGGTGGAGGGAGGCGACGGGTGGGAGGGGGGGGAGGGGTGTGTCTTTTCTTGATCATAGGTCGATGGAAATTTGAAAGTAACCCAGAAACCAACGAGAAAACAATATTACTCGTTTTCCCTCCTAACTCTCAGCACTTTGAACCATAAAACGGTGGTGGAAAAGTGGATTCTTTACGAGTGGCTTCATTTAACTTTCGGTAGTCAATGCATACACGCCATCCCGTAACCAATCGAGTCGGAATCAATTCATTTTCATCATTTTCAACAACGGTAAAGCCACCCTTTTTCGGTACGCAATGTACGGGGCTTACCCAAGGACTATCCGAGATCGGGTAAATTAATCCGGCATCAAGAAGTTTTTCAACCTCCTTTTTGATGACATCGTGGATCTTTGGATTCACCCGTCTTTGGTGTTGAACCGCCGGTTTGTAGTCCTCTTCCATAAGAATCTTGTGAGTACAGAATTCCGGGTTAATACCCTTGATATCGGAGAGTTTCCAAGCGATGGCTCGCTTGTGTGACTTCAAAACCTTTATGAGAGCGGCTTTTTCCTCGACACTCAAGTCTTTAGCAATTATGACTGGTAACTTGTTGTCACCTTCCAAAAATGCGTATTCGAGATGAGGAGGTAAGTCCTTGAGTTCGACTTCGGGAGGTTCATCAATTGAAGATTTAACAGTTTTAGCTACACAAACTTTTAGTTCTTTTCGAATTTCAGGCAAATAATTTTCTTGGTTGGGAGGGGGTGATGGATCATCATTGAGAAATGATTCAAGAAGTAGAATATCCCCCTCTGGGTCATAGTAAGAATCATCAACTTCCAGTGAAGTTAAATCATCTTCAAGAGCAAGGAAAGCATCGACTTCCTCAAGAAGAAAATCACTATCCCCAAAGGGAGTGAGAGTCGGAGAAGAAGTAGAAACGATCGGGTCATAGTAAGGAGTGGGATTGCCACTAGCGATCACATCGGAGAAACCGAGAACTTCTTGAGAATACTCCTCACAAGCCATTTTAATAACATCGATTCGGTTTGCCGTCATTTCATCGTAATTAGAGGAGTATCTCAAAGTTTGGTCAAGATTGAATGTTACGGCTTCTTTTCTGACATGAAGAGTTAATTCTCCTTTGTAAACATCAATCAAAGCACGTCCGGTCTTTAAGAAAGATCTCCCGAGAATTAGGGGAACTCGGGGATCGGCATCAAAGTCTACGACTACAAAGTCGGCCGGGAATTTGAACTTTCCTACTTTTAGGTAGACATCTTCAGCGATACCGATCGGTT
>BQNB010152216.1:3495-15802 GCA_026074375.1 Tanacetum coccineum | reverse complement strand
GTATATGTCTGTTGAATGCCAGTACGCCGTATAGAGTTCACGGAATATGCCGTATTGTTTGGAAAACAGATACGCCGTTTAGACTGTAAAACTCAATATGTTGTTCTGATCAGAAGGTTTGATACGTCGTATCCAACTGGTGGATACGGCGTATCAGGTGATCAGTCAGAACGGAATACTATTTAAAACAATTAAATGCGGTAATTTAAACAAACAATTTAAACACACAATGCGAATAAATACAAACATAATTTAAATAATTAGATTACACTAAATTAATTAATTAAAGGTTAGAAATACTGATAAGAATAAGGTTTAATAATTTCACTCCCCAGCAGCGGTGCCAAAACCTGATGTGCTGTCGTGTATGGTCAATTATTTGATTATCAAGTTTTAAATTTATATTTAGCCGACAAACCTAAAACAACACTTTTAACGGGCAGAGTACCCGGTCAAGATAGAGTTTCGCGGTAAGTAGGGTGTCGAACACTAAGAGTGGAACATTTTTGAAAATTGAGTTTTTCATTTCAAACAAATAATTTATTTGAAATATAACCTATGGTATATGAAAAAGAAATTGAAAATAAAACACTTAAGTTATGGATTTTTGGGAAATAATGGTATTTTTGGTATAAAGTATTAAATTAAAAAACAATAAAAAATTTAGTCGATAAGCATTAGAAAATTAAGAAGCAATTATTGTGTATATCTAAAAAGGTAAATTTGACTTAGTTGTGATAATGTAAGAATAAAGAGTAAATACTTTTGTGAAACAAGTGGTAATTGTCTTCACAATTAAATTGTGATGTTATCCCCTCACCACTAATAAACAATAATACACGTCCCCAACTCTCTCTCTCATCCAATATTCTCTCAATTCCTCGGTCAACATATCCTCCAATTCACTAGTTTTGCAGTTTTAAGATTAGAAGTTAAATCACATCGGTGATCCTAGTAATAAAGTTCATCTTCTATCACTGGTGTATTGATCCGTGTTACATCTTGGTGTCATTCTTCTTCATTAGTAAGGTTAGCATATTGAATTTTTATGTTTTTGATCATAATTAAAAAGAACAAGAACATTAGACACATGACAAATTGATACGGGTTTTTCTTAATTAAAAACTAGGTCAGAAATTACTGGTTAGTGTACCACAGATCATAACTCATGCACAAAAATAGATTTATTATGATTTTGGAGTCTAAAGGGTATCAACAACAACGATATACACTTACTGAAAAAATATGGCCTCAAGTCCAATTGGAGGTAGGGAAGGTCAGTTTTTTCGAATTTTACAAGAAAAATGTGTTAGTCATCTAGGAAATCAAACTCCGAAATACATTACTTTAGGGTTTGAATTTTTAATAAAATCACCATAAGGATATTGAGGGCTAAATTTCTTGAATATGTTAAACTAAGTAATATGTGTGACCTCTGTGATCTTTATTATAACATTAATTGAAGGGGGTTTAACTTGGACACAAACATAGACGGTAAAACTTTTCATAAGTTTCTGCCCACAGTTAGTTTTGGGACTGTTTTATTAACAAGGGTCAAGGACCCATAAAATTCGAATTGATTTAAATTTATTTATGGACACATTAGAAATATCATAGGTGACCTGTGATTTTTGAGTGAATTTTTAAAGATTCGTTTTGAATAGAGAAGTTTAAGTCAAGAAAGTCATGTCTTAAATTTACCTAGAATTGTAAAGATAATTTTAAGCATCATAACGAGATATAACCTTTGAAAACCTTTTGAGACAGTCAACATCAATATTTTAAATAAATAAGAATTAACACTACAAAAGTCACATATCATATATTCTTGTAGAGTTGGTGACCTGGATTAATACTCCGTCTATTTGAGTGGTCTTTCATTCATTCAAGTAAAATAAGTAACGGATTCTGATACTATTACACATTTCGTCTTTGAACTATCGGTACGATTTTCCATCCTTTCAAGAGGACAACTTCTTTCCTTATCATGTTCATCTCCAGACTGCTATGCTTCCCCATTTTTATGTCTTGCCATGATCCTTTAAACACATGTTTGATGTTCAAGACTTATTCTCTATTGCCCGGAGCTATAATAAACCGCATGACCATGATTTACATGACTTACTACCATAGTCATGAACGACCATTACGACCTAGACACTGAGGCAACTGTGTCACGACTCTTTCGCGATGGAGTATTTCACGCTTGCGTCCTATCATGGTTACCACAGTTATATTTCCATGATTTGGCCATATTATTCAGGGCGTATGGATGCATCCCTAGTTACATTTTACACATCATGGTGATTGGTTTGGTGTGTGCTCAACTCCCATCACATTGGAGCTTAATTAAAAAAAATATAGATCCACTTCACCCATATTATTATATAGGTCACCCCTCCTATTACCGGTTGAGGCATGCCCCTATTCATATGCATTAATCACACAACATTATTATTATGACAATGTATGATTATATGAACTCGTGGCGCATTTCCTTATTATTTAACTGTATTACAATCGCAATGATATTTTCATGACATCTTTACTTCGTAATACATGCTTATACATGTTTATTTCCTATTCTTCATGACGCATTCTCCAGTTTCCTCATTGAACTACTTGAACTTTCCGCTACCTTGGTAATTACTATCGCAGATTCATACATATTAATTACAATTGTTTATTATAATCCGTTTCAACTGAGAGCTGAATATGCTCTAGACCGTACTTTCTTTCTCTTCTTATACGGCAGGTATCTCAGAGGAGATTGGGCATGAGAGAGGTGTGTGCTTAGAAGTGACCTATTTAGCTTTCCATTCTTTATATCGCAGACATTTTGATGTGCTATACTAAATCTGGACCATTTTTCCGTCCTTTAGAACTTCTTACGTTATAGGTTGGTCGCTATAATTTGGAGCCGATTTTGATTCTCGGCTTTCCACCTTGTCCTAAATATAACATTTATGACTTTAACTGCCTTTATTAACAGCTTTGATATGACACCATGATTATGACGTTTCGGCCACCTTTCCGGAGTGGGTCTGTTACAATATGGTTATCAGAGCTAAAGGTTTCGACCTGTAGGCACTAAAACTTGACCTGTGAGGATGGTAGACATTACGTTCCTTCAGATCGACGTTTATCTTCGTGATCGCGTTTTGACCTTTTAAACCGTTTAATCATTAAACCCATTTTGGCCAATGTCGGATGGTGCACACTACTACGTGCTGAACTCGCTCGGGCCTCATCAGGGCAGCCGTGGATTGATGCCATGCTCCCACAGATCAGCAGCAAGGTTTCTCGAAGAGTATCCGCACTGGTGCTGTAGCTTCCGGGTGTAATACTCCACCAGTCACTAATTCATACGTGTGGCTGAGCGCTTCAATAAGCATAAACCATGTTCGTTCGAGAAGGCAATATCCCAGTTGAGCTGAGACTTGGACTCTCCCATATAGAGAAGATCTTCGACGTGATGGATAGTAATGATGCCTTTTAAGACCAATTGCTAATGTATAATTCGAATACTGACGCGTTTAGCGTTGGGTGGCGGTAAAGGCTATAAACAAGGCCAAAGGAGGAGATGCGTGGGTCTAAACTTTGACTTGGGCATGCTTTGCAAGGAACGTTCTTTCTTCACATTTTTTCCCACTCGAGCGAGGCAAGAGCGCTTGAAGAGAGAGTACCATTCCATCCGCCAAAGGGCGAATGAGAATAGTACCGAGTACATGCAGCGTTTCCTTCGATTAGCTGGTTTTCTTGGGCAGGCTGCTGGCACTGCAGAAGAGCCATTCTAATAACAATCGTTGGGGTCTACGATCCTCACCAGTCATGTGTCTACCGTTTACGGATTGTAGCACCAGGTTGCGACTGCAGCTGCGCCAACTTAGAGATCCTTCGTGCAGGGAGGAGTTATGATAGGTCTGAGCAGTCGAACAAGAGCACACATAAGAGTAGATGACCAGTATCAGCCGGACCATAGCAGAGTAGTTATCGGAGTCACGGTCAGAATAATGACCGCCATGGATCCAACAGGCAGGGCGGTGGTGGTAACAACAACAACAACAACAACAACAATAACAACTACTCTAGCGGCAATAACAGGAGTTCCGGTGCTGGACACGACCAAAGGAACAGAGGTCAGCAATTCCACCGATCTACCAGTTCTGATTCCCAGCAGTCTAGGGTACCCTCTGAGGGTTATACTCACCCTGTTTGTGCCACGTGTGGACGTAGACACTCAGGAGAGTGTCGTCGTGCTTCTGGTACTTGCTTCAAATGCGGCCAGGCTGGTCATCTTCAGCGGGATTGCAAGAAGAACACTGGGGCAGGTACGTCTGGTCATGCCAACAAGAAGCCAGATGCATCCGGCCGTGTCTTTGCACTTACACAGGATCAGGCCCGCCAATAAATCAGGTACAAATCACTGGTACATTTATTTAACTTCGGTCCGTAGCAGTGTTTGTTTTTCAATTTTTTACGGGTGCGACATATTCCCGTGGATATCTACCACGTTTGCCTCATGTTTTACTATGACACCCTATACAACTTGATCATGTATTATTTATCAGTCCACGCCTCTGAAGGACTCCGCTCGGTAATACCCCAATTGGCGGTGTTTAACACGAGAATCTGTCCACTACATTTTTGATGACAAGAATTCGTTCATTTAATGCACTCCTTAGACAAGTGCGAGTTTTGACATGATTCGGGTAATAGAAGGTTAGCATACACCGTGCTTCGGTTGACTGCCATTCGCGTCGTGTTATATTCGGTGACATTCATGCTCCTGAGTTTATTTATCAGGGTTACTTACCGGGGAAATCTATGAGTTGTAAAACCCATAAATTTTGTTTTCAATTTCGAGGACGAAATTTTCTTTTTAGATGGGAAGAGTTGTAAAACCCAAGCCCGCCCCCGCCCTGGGGGGAGGGGGGGGGGGGGGGGGGGGGGGGGGGGGGGGGTAGGAGGGGGGGGGGGGGGGGGGGGGGGGGGATGGGGGGGGGGGGGGGGGGGGGGGGGGGGGGGGGGGGGGATATAAACCCTCCCCCCCCCCCCACCAGGACTGTCCCCACCCACTACACCCATCAAACACCTCCCGCCAACCCCCCCCAAGACCCCACAACACACCACCCCAGCCACCAATCCCCAACCCCCCTCCAATCCCCGTCCCCCGCCCCAGACGGCCGCCCCCCCCCTCCCCCCGCCCCACCCCCCCCTCCCCCCCCCACCCCACCCCGCCCGCACCCTCCCCCTACCCCCCATTTTTTGAATTTGATTTTTTCATTTCAAAATATAAATTTTGAAATATAACCTATGGTATAAATGAAAAGAAATTTGAAATAAAAACGTAACTTAAGTTATAGTGATTTTTGGAAATAAATGGTAATTTGGTATAAAGTATTATAAATTAAAAAAAGATTATTTTTTAGTAGATAAGCATTAGAAAAATGGAAGCAATTATTGGGTATATCTAAAAAGGGTAAATTTGACTTAGTTGATAAATTAATGAATAAAGTTAAATACTTTTGGAACAATGTGTACTATGTCTGCACAATTAATTGACTATTATCCCCATCACCACTATAAATCACTACACGTCCCAAACTCTCTCTCATCACCAGTATCACTCACTTTCCTCTGTCAAATTATCCTCCATTGTTGATTTGAAGATTTTAAGATTAGAAGTTTTAAATCATTCGGTGCATCCTAGTAATAAAGTTTTCTTCTTCTATTTGTGTATTGATCCGTGTTCATCTTGGTGTCATTCTTCTTCATCTAGTAAGGTTACAAATATTAAATTTTTTATGTTTTTGATCATAATTAATAAGAACAAGAACATTAGAACATGAAATTGATTGGGTTTTTTCACTTAATTAAAACTAGGCAGAATTTTGGGTTGTTGGTTTCACAGATCATAACTCATTATAAAAATAGATTTTTATTATGTTTCTGGAAGTCATAAAGGGTTCAAAAACGAATATACTTTTCTGAACACAATCCGGCCTCAAGTCAATATGGGGTAGGGAAGGTCAGTTTTACTCGAATTTACAAGAAAAAGTGTAGTTCCTGGAAAATCAACTCCGAAAATTTTACATTTAGGGTTTGAGAATTTTTACATAAACATCACCACATAAGGATTTGAGGATAATTTTGAATATGTTAAACTAAGAAATATGTGTGACATCTGTGATATTTTATTATAATTAATTAAGGGATTTAACTTGGTCAAATGACGTAAACTTTTTCATAAGTTTCATGCCAGTCGTTTTGCGAGGGACTGTTTTGGATTCTACACACAGGTCAAGGGACCACTTAAAATTCGATTGATTAAAATTATTTTAGTGGGGAACACATTAGAAACATATCATAGGTGAACTGTTGATTTTTTGGTGAAAATTTAAAGATGTTTGAATGAGAGTTTAAGTCAAGAAAAGTCATGTTAATTTACCAAGAAAATTGTAAAGTTATTTAAGGCATCATAGAATTATATAACCTATGAAAAACTTTTGAGAGGTCAAATCGTATTTATAAAAGTAACATTATAATATATTCTTTGTTAGAGTTCAGGTGACCTTGGATTAATCTTCACTCTATTTGTGGTCTTCATTTCATTCAAAAAAAAGGTTACGGATTCTGAATACTTGTAATTCGTCTTTGAAATATCGTAACGGATATTCCGTCCTTTCAGTAAGGACATTCTTTCTTTTCATGATTCATCCCCAGAACTGCTATGCTTCCCCATTTTTATGTCTTTTGCCATGATCCTTTACATGTTTGATTTCAAGACTTATTCTATTGCCCGAGCTATATATACGCATGACCATGATTTACATGACTTACCACCTAGTCATGGAGGTACCATGACCGTGACACATGAGGCACCTGTGTCACGACTCTTTCGCGTTGAGAGTGATTTCACGCGGCGTCTTTCATGTTTACCACTTATATTACATGAATGGCCATTATTATTCAGGGGCGTATGCACATGCAACCTAGTTTACATGTTTACACGTTCCATGGTGATTGGTTGGTGTGTGCTCAACAACCCATCACCTGGAGCTGATCCCTCCACCCATATTATTATAAGAGGTCACCCCTCTATTACATGTTGAGGCAGCCCCTCTATTATATGCATGTATTCACGACATTATTATTATGACATGTATGATTATATGAGCTCGTGGGCATTCCTTATTATTTATGTTTATACTATCCATGATATTTCATGACATCTTTACTTCGTATTACCATGCTTTACATGTTTATTTCCTATTCTTCATGACGCATTCTCCAGGTTTCCTCATGACACTTTTGATCTTTCCGGCTCTATTGTATTTACGTAACCAGGATTCATACTTATTAATTACATTGTTATTATATCCGTTCACTGAGCGTTATGCTCAGCCGTATTTCTTTCTCTTTCTTATACGGCAGTTCTAGAGGAAAAAAGATTGGAGCCATGACAGAGAGTTGTGTGCTTAGAAGTGACCTTATACTATAGCTTCACTTTCTATTATATCGCAGACATTCTGATGTCCTAAACTATATTTGGACACATGTATCGTCCCATTAGACTTCTTTTACGCGTTTATTTCATGTGTTTGATTCCGGCTTTCCACCTTGTCCTATGTTATCATTTATGACTTTATGCCTTTATTATGCTTTGATATGACACCATGATTATGACGTTTCGGCCTCCTTTCCGGAGTGGGTCGTTACAGTGTCGAACACTAAGAGTGAAACATGGATCCTAAATTCTATCAGTATTTTAATTAGTTCTAATTAGTCTATTTACTGGTTAAACCTATGCTATATATGTTGTCTAATGATATGGGGGTTTTCAGCCTGAGAGACTGGCATAGGTTTGGTGGAGACAAATACCAATTCAATAGACAATAAACACTAAAGAAGAAAATCAAAAGATAGAAAAGCGGTACAAGCGAAATGATAAAAAAGTTTTTTTTTGAACTGATTAGCCAAATAAATCCAGTTCAATGTCAGTTTGTTTGTTTTAGTGCAATGATTTACTTATCTCGAAGCGGCATATCATTCTTAAGACTTAGGCGGGACATCATCCTAAGACCTAGACACGATTAATCTTGTCATAATTAACGCATCCGCATAAAGCATCCTTTAGTTTAGTTATAATCTATCTTAGGGAATCAAAGCAGTGGTGATCCTGTTAAAACCCTAGCCTAACAGGACTTTACCCACTTATTATTTGACGGTGTTTCATATACTGGTAGTCCACTATTCTAATCTTTATCAGTGAATTAATAGCATGATTGCTGAAACATAAACGGGTCACCTACCGGTCCAACTAAGCTCATAATTCAAAGACAAAGACAGAACGTTATTTGTGATCCTATTGGTCCAGTAATATAAAACACGATATGGAGAGCTATCCCAGTATCTAGATTACTTGGTCCATATCACTAGATCCAGCTGAATTATAGGTCGAACACATAAACAAGTATGAGGTGATAAACATAATTAAACAATCAACAATAAATTAAGAAATCCATTTTAAAACAAAGCAAACATTGAACTTTCATTAAGATGGCTAATACCCGAGGGTATTAGCCCACAACTATTGTAATTATACAAGCGTAATCAAACAATGAAAATCGAACGATTAAGAGAGTAAAAATTACATGATGTCTTCTATGGATTCGTGATCAATGCTTGACCTTGATGGCTGATCTTCTTTTCTAAAATTCGTCTTCAATGAGTATGGTATAAAGAATATGATATTGCACACTGAAAACTCATTTTTGAGTCTTCTATTTATAGTGTCTGAAAAAGACTCGACTCGATGCGCCGTATCTGGCTAGGTCGATACGGCGTATTGGGCTGGATTCCTTGGAGTGCCCGCCACGTTCTCAATCAATCAGTGATATCATTCCCAATTCACTATATATATTGTATCTTCGAATAGTTATCTTCATGGATACGGCGTATGGAAGCAGTCAGATACGCCGTATTAAGAATTGGTCAAACGCGCTTTCTTGTGAAGTTCAGGCGCTAATACGCCGTATCTCTTTAGTTGGATACGACGTATTGGTCAGAAATCAGCAATCTTCAAATATCTTCGTTTTAGCTCCAAATTATGCGCCTTTTAGCATGTCTTCACAAAACAATCCTGAATTACTGCATTTATCAACTTTAAAGCAATTAAGTACCAAATAATGCAATAATTATATAAAAGTGGGCAAAACAGATGGGATAAATGATATAAAAAGTGACGTTATTTGATGTCATCAAGGACCAATGTGCAGCCTCTCTCTCAGCCCAAAGCACCAACTGCTAAGAAACCTAAGAAGAAGAAAATCCCATCTTCAACTCAACCAAAGGTTTCCAATGATAGCAGGGAAATGAATCCTCCCTCCACA
The DNA here is from genome assembly GCA_026074375.1 of Tanacetum coccineum. Lineage (NCBI taxonomy): Eukaryota > Viridiplantae > Streptophyta > Magnoliopsida > Asterales > Asteraceae > Tanacetum > Tanacetum coccineum. The sequence continues at coordinate 6,407 of BQNB010152216.1, read as the reverse complement.
ACCACCCATCTTCAGGCAACTGAGGAGCTTGTGGTCACCGTTGTTCCCATTCAGAGTCTAGAGGCCTCCGTAACGGCAGAGGTGCAGGACAACCAGCTTAAAGCCGCTGATACCACAGAGGTAACAGTTTAAAATATAAGGGGCACTGCAAGCAGCCACTCTCAAACTTCTCTAGGAGAGAGTGGTGAAGTTAAGGGCCACCCCCGACCCACTAGAGTGTCTGAGTCTGCACTTACATTCTAAATTTTCTGTACACTCTGTGTCTGCACTCAGAGAGTGATACTGAAAGACTAAAAACGTCTGATGTTGACTCTGAAAATTCTAAACTTTGTTGGATTATCCCATCCGTGCATGAAAGTTGACCTCTGTATGAACTGTACTCACTCAGCCTCAGAGGTCCCCTAAACCAAACAAAAGAGTCCCAAAAGTCCATTCTTTCTTTTCTGTACTGGCTTCTTAGGGGCAGCGAATGGCGATCCTTCCCTATATTACAAACTCACAACTGAAAAGAGTCCCAAAAGTCCATTCTTTCTCATCTTAATTTTAAAGGACTTTTGAGGGGACTGGATAATCACACCCAGTCTTCTTAGGGGCAGCGAATGGCGATCCTCAACCTCATTACAAATTCACATGTTTTAACTAACAAGTTTATGCAGGTACCTGAGAAAATTGTTGAGAAAGAGGAGGTCGCTGAGGAACAAACTCTGGAGATTCCTACAGTTGCGCAACTGCTAGATGAAGTTAACAAAGCAGCTCAAGAAACTCCAGAGAGCCCCTATGACACAGAGTCAGAAATCAAGGTTGTAAAATCTTTCTTTACCAGCCATTTATCTGAAGTGCAAGATCAGACAATGAATGACTATGAAGAATCAGCTGGTATTCAAGAAGATTCTGACTCTGATCTACAATCAATGCCTGATGATGACCTAAGATCTGTCTCTGGATTTGAAGTTGCTAACTCTGATGATACTGATGACAATGAAGTGTCTCATTCTGCCCATGCTTTACAAGATGATATTGCTTCCGCTGAACGTCAAAGTCTTCTAGACCATATGGATCATATATGTGAAGAAGTCAACTCTCTTTATTTAATGCTTGAAGATTTAGAATCTTCTATTTCTCAAAAAGTCTCTGATGAAATCCAGTCATCTCTGCCAGCCCTTGTCACCAATGCTCTCAAAGAGCAGCTACCTGGAATTCTCTCAGCTACTCTCAAGGATTGTCTTCCATTGATCGTCCAAGAATCTCTGCAAACTCGCATTCCAGCTGCCTCTGAACAGTTTTCAAAGACACAAACTCAGCTGAACAAAAGGTGGTAAAGCAGCTGAACAGACAGTTCAATATATCCCATGTTACTCAGAGTAACAGATTTGTCACCCTTCAAAAAGAACTCTCTAAAGTGATCAAATCTGAGGTGGCCAAGAAGGTTCAAGTTGTTGGACTGGAGGGAGTCCGTGAGGATTTATAGTCTTAGACCAAGCATATTTCTAAGTATTGCTCATCTTTTCAAAATATGCAAACTCAGCTGCAGGACGTGAATGACCTTCTCGAATCAGCAGTAATCATTGATGAAACTGCTGAGTGGGAGAAGAAACAGAAGGATAAAAATGCAATCCCTGCTCCAACTTAGGGGGAGCATCAGACAGCTAAGAACATTACCCCTCCTAAACCAACACCTGAAACTCAGGGGGAGATTGCTTACAAAGAATCAACTCTCCCAGTCTCTGAGATAAAAGTCAACAAAGAATCATCTATGGTTCTTTATGAATCTGAGAAGAAGAACTTGGTAGATCTCACAACTACTGAGCAAGATTCGGAGGATGATGATGATCTTGACAAACAGCCCTTGTCTAAAAGATTCAAAATCATGCATCCCATCCCCAGCAAACCACAACCATCAGTTAAACAGTTCATTGGTCAGCTATTTGGAACAACCTCTTCAAAATTCTCACCTACTCCTCCAAGAGAGACAACTCCTCCCAGAGATGAATCTAAAGGGAAAGGTATTGCTACTAAAGAGACACCAAAGGATATCATGCCTTTTATGGAAGAAGGAGGCTCAGTTCCTAAAATACTAAATCTCAAGTCCTTTATCCTTTCAGGGGGAACACTAAGTCAGGAGAAATTTATGGCTCAACTCAAGGAAATGAAAAGATTGGCTGATTTGAAAGAATAAGAGAAGAAATCAAAGGAAGAGTTAAAGAAATTGCTGAATCCAACTACCTTTAAGGCTCAAGCTCTAAAGTGAGAAGAGAATGAAGAAAAGAAAGCAAAGATGCTCAAAGAATTCAACAAATGCATCTCTGAAAGGACCAACCCTTTGCCTATTACCAAGATCAGATATGTTGTCAACTCTAGCAAGACTGCAACAATGAGGATCACCATAGATAAGGACCCTCTAAACCTCAGAGTCTACCCTGACTTCAGACTCAGAATGCTAGGCTTCAATGAATGGCTGGAAGTTCATGCTCTAGCATCAAAGAAATCAGGCAAATCATATGATGTGATATTACAAAGTCTGATGGCAAAATTCTAATGGGTCCTCAACCAGGCAAAGAGACTAGGACTCCCACCACCGCCTGAACTTGCAACCTTTGGATTGACTGCTGAAGAAAAGAAAAGGAAAAGGACATAGTCCCTCAAAGAGGTCTTTTTTATTGAGGATGTCAGAGTTGATGGGATGAACAGGAATCTGATTCCTCCTCATGGGGTTGTGCCAATTGAAGGGCTTTTCATCAAAGAACCTGAGTCAGGAATCTTCTTCATGAATAGGAATATGGATATAGCCTTCTAAAGAGGGAGTGAGTTTCATCTAACCCCTACTGCTCAGCTAATCCGGATCCAGAACCAAATCAAGGTCAACTCACAGACTGCTAGTGAGATGTTCAGAGCGATGAACTTTGTAAGAGAGG
>BQNB010152215.1:0-15803 GCA_026074375.1 Tanacetum coccineum | reverse complement strand
CTTGAGCCTCAAAATTCATTAGCCGACCCTGGATACACATGACACACGTTAGCCATAAAAGCTAAGTGAGATACACAAATTTATTCTTTAACAATGAAACTTTTAATATGGTAAATAAGCTTTGAAGATATTTACTCTAACATACTTTATAGCATTCTTAAGCCATTGACATCCATAATTACAAGGTGATTTTTTTTGAACGGCGGATTTTATTGAAACAAAAAGACTAGCAAGAAGCTAGAAATTACAAAGTAACAAGATTGAGGTTTTTAAGCCAATCTACCCAACTAAAAGACTTTTTACATCTATGTTTACACCAAATGAAGGATTGGGTGACTACCTCCTCAAATACCATGCCTCTTTTAGAGATGTTCAACCGAGTATGTAAGATGTCCAACTTAACTTTCCAAGCGTGAATATTGACTTTAATAGGCACGGCTTTTATCCAACGGGTTTTGGAAGAGGCCACTGGTAACGAGTTTGCGTCAAGGAGATTCCTAACCGAAGCGACTGTAAACTCGCCACAACCTTCTAAAGACCATCTCCATCTAACCGAAGCGACTGTAAACTCCCTTGTCCCAAAATTGTGATCGTTATATTCTTTACACTACTACAAAAAGACTAAAAACACCCCCCCCCCTCCAAAAAAAGATCGGTTATGTAAACCCCTATCTCTATGACAAAAAAATAGTGGGAAGGGAATGAATGAAAATATGTTTTTTTGAAAAAAACAGTTTTCATAATAGAAATCGTATAAAAATTGGTTTTTTGGGGTACAAACCACTCTTTTTACAGAATAAAAGACACTGGTGTGTATGTGACAACATGTCTCTATGTGTTTATGTTATAGACATTATTTTTTTATAAAACAACTAGTCTTTTTACACAATCAAAGACACTGGTGAAGTGTAAATGGGTCAATAACATGAGTGGTTTAGTTTTTACTCAAATTTAACTTAATTTTAGGCACTAAATCTAAAAATTTCAGATCCCGCTCAAGTCTCCCACCTACTCCCGTCCCTTTTTCAACATATAAGAACAATTACATCAAATAGATAAGAAAATTACATTCAATAGATAAGAATAAGACATCCAGAACCTTCATTGTTTGATTTCACGCACCGCCTCATGAACGTGTTCTTCAGTTTCCAACCTACTGACACAACTACATCTATACTTTATGTGTCAACTACGATTCCTGATACTTCAGATACATGATACTTTAGATAAATGACCACTATGTATGACTCACATAATACATACCAACAATCGACCCAATTAAAAGAATAGAGACACACCATTTTGCCCATTACCATACTTCAGTAACAAACCAAGCAACCATCAGCAAATGTAAAAAAAGTGCTATAAAGTATAAGCGGTTTAAAAAGGTTGTACGCATTCAATATACATTTGAGCAACCATTGACCCTTTCGACCCATTTATGTTTTCATTTTAGCAATTTACATTTTAAACACCATTAGTGCGTGTGGGTCCTGTTGGTACCTTTTAAAATGACGTTGTTGGTACTTTTAAAATGACTAATACTTAAAGAAGACTTAGCAGTAAACAATTTATACTAAAGTAACTACCCCAAATAATAAAAAATCCAAGTAATTAAACAATAACAACAATACGACGTCAAATGCAAACAAACTTTTTATGTTGCTATGTTGTTCAACTTCTCTAAGCCGATGGTTTCACATTTAGGTACTTCAGTGATTGCATATTTTTCATAAAATTATACATTTCAAAAAGTAATACTGACCTAAAACCATTCTCTTTGGCCCATGCATAAAGGGCTGAAATTTTTTATCTCTGCACAAAAGTTCAATTCAATTTTGGTTTTATGTGAAATGATCCTATATAACCGAATGAAAAAGATGGCTGTTCTCACCTGTCAACTTCATTGAAAATGATTGCTTTGTGCCTTCGAGGAGGTAAAGTAATTTCTTTCTGCAGAAACATCATAATTTAGTTTCTCACAACATCAATACCTCTGGAAAGAAAATAGAGAAAGATGAGATTCCCACATATAGCGATGTTTGCAGATTAAGAGGTGAAAACTCAAGTAGGAGTCTACAAACCTATCACCTGATGCATTTAGCTCTAAAAAAGCCTCTTTGTAATTTGGTCCAAGTAGTTCATTCGCTAGAGCTAATATGCTTGTGGTCTTACCAGTTCGGAGTGCCTTGCAAACTACAAAACAGTCCTTTGTTAAAGATAGTATAGAAAACTTGTTGCAGCTTATAAGTAAACTTGTTGCGCCTTATAAGCCAACTTGTTTCATTTATAAGCTTATCTAGCTGACGCTTATGGATGTAAATAAGCCATAAGTTGTTCTAAAGTTTTACAATTCCCTATTTATGCATGTCTTGTAAGCTGTGAAATAGCTGAACACCAAGTGACAAAAGTAATTCACTTTAGAGTTTGGCTTTACCTTAGCTAAAGTTGGCTAAAAATGGAAAAGAATTGCATAAAAGAGGACCAGCTCAAAGACCGAAAGTCACACAAAGTACTTATTTCAGATCACACCTACGACTATTCAAATCCAATGACCAAATACTTATCTAACTGTTTTAAGGTTCAATCTGCAGACTTGAAGTTGCTTAGTCAACCGGATACAACAATTGGTTAATTACCTTTAGGCGTTCATCTAATTTGAAACCAAAATAGCCTCTAGCAAGATTGAAAACAACTGTGCAACACCCCCCGCCCACCGCGGTTTGGAGTATCAAAATTAGAAAAAGTAGTCAAGTATTGCAAATAGTTATGTCCAGACTCCATAGCCATTTTAGGATAACTAATATAGCATAAAGCATCAAATTACCTCAACTTGTATAAATGGAATGGATCCATGGAGAAACATTAGAAGTACATGTGTGAAAAAAAGTTGATGAAGAAGAGGTGGCCGGCTATCCATTTGAATGACACCACGGTGTACACATTGACATTATAATATGTGCATTGAGAAAATACGTACGACCACTTTCTACTATCACCTGAATGAATAAAAGGAAACGTTAAATACCATCTTATTACCATCGAGTGTATGGCCTTGCCGCGGAATATTTATGGTCCTTTTCCATCATGGAATTTCAGATGTTTGGGATATCTTTAAATCTCCCTACACAAAGAATCACAAAATCAACTTTGTATATCTGAATGCATCAAAATATCAAATTACACACTATTAATCGATCATTTTTCTCGGATCGGCTTTCAAGTCTAGACGGAAATAGATAAATATGTGAATATTAATTTATGATCCAAACAAATTAAAAACAGTTGTCACTTATCAGTATGTATAGTATATACCTTATATAAGCCAAAAATTTGATACGAATAATTCATACGTAGCACTTGACACGACTACAATTATACCTCTATTAGCCATATACTTCTCAGCTTCGCTACTTGTCTTCTGTTGTATATGAGAGATCAAATCTGTTAGATTGTAACTACATTTGAAGCACAACATGATTGTGAATTGATAAATGCAGATTAATATTTTTTGGCCGAATAACTAACCAAGCTTTTCCCGAATAACTAACCATTGTCCCGACAATCACGATTGGGATACCAGGGGCAAAATGCTTCAGTTTCGGGATCCACTGAAGATAAGGGGAAAAACTCATCAAACTCTATGTCTAAATAATTAGTGCCAATATGGAACTAATGAAGAATTGGAACTTCTTTACCTTCTTGGGGTTGTTTACATAGTTGGCTTTGCTGATCAGGGATGATGTTCAAATGAAAACATCAGCCCCATGCTAACTCATTGGTGTTGATCTGTTATAATCCTCTCACCCTGTTTCATATACTATTTTTTATTATAAATATCATAAAATCATCTAAAATAGCATTATAACTGTTAATAAGATAGCTCGCAGCATTTCATTTTCCTCCATATACTGTTCATTTAAAAGGTTTAGAATATGCGCCAATTAATATGTATAAAGTTGCCATATATAGAGAACATGAACACCCGACTTTGGGTATCACGTATACCCTGGATTTCAGTCTCTTTCTCGGTAAGTAAAGACCGAGAAACTCTTGATTCAAATTGTAGTTGACTCATCTGCAAATATGGATGCAATTGTTTATGTATTATAAGACTTATTACCCAAAATCTAATTCAAATACACTTTCAAAATGTATCTTTGCAGATTAACGCCGCCATACAATGCACAAATCAAACTTTCTACAGAAATTTAAAAGTGGTCTAAAAAGGCCAATATGAGTATTACCTCAACTGAAAGGGTTCGTAGCGAGGAGGGTACCTTTATACATATATAAGATAAAATTTATTTCTATCTTGATTCTTAAATGAACAATTAAACCAACTAAGATTTTCAAGCATATTAGCAACTACATTATAGTTTCTCGACTTCCTCTAATAAACCGTTAACGAAAAGGGCAACCACATATTAAAAAACCCATGAAACATAAGTTGTTAAATAAACATACCTTACACAAAGCATGTGATTTGGTGTGTCGATAAAAGCTTTAAAATGATGATGAAATTCGTTTTGTGCATCATCATTAACCGCGGGCTTGATTAATCTATAAGAAACACACAAAACAAATGATGAAACATGAAACCCCTGATAATAAGTGTTGATAGTTACAATATGAATCAACAATCAAAAACCGCAACTGTAATGATAAACATATGATTTATAGTTTGAAATCAGGGATAAATACATGAAATTGGAGAATTAGGGTTTATTTGATCCGTGATTTTCTTTATGTGAATTTCAAAAAAAATCATCGTAGTTAATGAAGATAATCTTGTTGCTATGATTCTCTGGATATGAATTTTTTGATTTTTTTTTTTTACTGCTAATGCATTCCATAACTAACATCAAATCAACGTTTACAATAAGATGGCGGGCAAACGAGCAACAAGCTGCGCCGCAACCCCTTTTTGGATGGCAAAACCAATCCTACTAAAAATAAAGTTTTGTGTCTTAGGGGTCAAAAACTAAAGTTTTTTGATTATAATTTAGGAAGTGTTTTTTTTTTGTAACTGAAGAATGAATGAAGATCAAAATTGTAGGAGGATATTAAGGAACGTACAAAGTGACGATAATACCCCTCATTTTATAACTATCATTGTCTAGTCAGATTTTTGTTCCCATTTTGCCCTTTGAGTCGGCATTAAAACAGCCTAGTCATCATGCCTAGTCAGCATGAACTAATTTATAACTTGTCTATTATATAGGTAGAAATAATAATTATATAATGCTTACAACAGATATAAGAGTAAAAAACAGAACAGTAACAATAGAATCAGTTCTAGTATATATATTAACCAAACCTTGTTAGTATAGAACACCTTGTTTCCCAATCTACATTCAATATGACCGAACAACTTTAAAATAAACATCACTCAAATGCAGAATCAGTTTTCGTGTTGTCCGCAAATTTTCAAACATCTTATTGCTATGATGTGAAAGAAGACTAATGGAAACAGACTTTTAACAAGTTAAACCGTTCATAAAAAGTTCAAGATACTCATAACGTAACAAATGGTTGATGGTACTAAGTAGTCATTACATACGACAAAGTTATTCAACAATAATCATTGGTGTCTTCTTAATACAGAAGTTACATGTCAATCAAAAGATCAAATAACCATTTAGGGGAAAATCTTAACTATATTGCACACAATAACACATGGACTGCACGATAGAATAAATTAAGCAATTGGGTCTCGTTCTTTGTTTTCTTGTAGGGTAAAAGCCATTTATTAACAACCTACTTTCTCATTTGTACCGTAATGACCAACTTACTTTTTTTCGTACTCATTACACCTACGTACATTCAAATTTTGTTCGATATCACCAATATGACCATAAAATGACTATATTACCCAAGTCTTTTTTAACATATTTACAATTATAATTTTTTTAAATTTTAATTTTTTAAAAAGTACTTTAACAAATTTAAATTTTTTACCAAAAAATTTTAACAAAAAAATTTATAAAATATTTTTTTACATTATTTTTAGTAACAAATTTAAACTTTTTTAAAAGTTAAGAAAAAAATAAAAAAGCAAAAAAATTCAAAGTAAAAAGTAAAAAAGTTTTAACTTTTTTATTTTTTCTTACCTTTTTAAAAAATAATTTTTTGTTGAATTTAAAAAGTACGAAAAAAATTAAACTTATTTAAAAAAATTAAGATCTTATAAAGTACACAATTTTAAAAAAGAATAATTGCTTGTCAAAGTACGAAATTTTTAAAAACGTGCAAAATTTTTAAAAAAATAATCTAATGCCAGCAACAAACAAACACGTACAACATCCTCATCATCCAATTGATTAAACTCAACGTCGTTCTTAACAAGCTTTAATAGATGTTCACCCTTTAAGTTAGCATTCTTGGGGAAAACACGCTTACGGAATTCAGAATGATCTTCCTCTTTAGGGTCTAAACTCACTTTGCCAAAGCGAAAACCAGTAATCAAATAGAAATCCTCCCTACCAAATTCTAACCTACGATCATTAATATAAAAAATGAAGGGCTGGTTGGGAGATGGATTTCGAACTAACCTTTGGTGTTGAAGTAAAAATTTCAACAAATGATTATCATGTATGGTAGTTTGTATGTTTAACCATGATCCAAAAACAGTCTGGCTAAAAATACCAAGACGATCTACCTTTCAACTCAACTTCGATTGAATGGTTTGTAGAATGTGTAACTTCGATCTAATACTTACCTTAGCATCATAAACCTACAAAATATTGAAAAGGAACTGTTAATTATAAAATTATAAATATCAACATGAAATCAGCTAAACTAAACTTCAAAAATCAAACATAATAACCTAGTTAAATGCCCTATACCTATAAAATTGGGGATGAAATCCGCACTTTTACAATACATGAAAATTTTGAAACAAAATTGGGGATTTAACATATAATTTGAAACAAAATTGGGGATCTAACAAATAATTTGAAACAAAATCAATAATTATTGGGTCAATAAGATATCCAGCAACAATTGTATTTCAGGCATAAAAACTTACATGTAGTCGTTGTCTTTCAGCATTTTACAATTCGTATGATCGAAACTTCATGATTTGGTCGACGGCGGAAACTGTGTGTGATTTTACGATTCGAATGATCAGAAACTTTTGGAAGAGAGAGAAAAAAGTTTGAAGAGAGAGAAAAAAGTTTAAGTATGTGTTTTGAAAAAAAGATTGAAGAGAGAAAAAAATCTATGGGAAGATTTGTCACACTGTTCTAAGTCGGTAGAGCAGCACCGGTAGAGCGGTAGAGCATCTGACGTGGATAAAAGGACAAAATAATGGTTAAGGGTAAATGGATAAAAGGACAAAATGTGATGCATGGCGGAATATACGACACCGTAATCTCTTGAAGATCATAACTTCATGTTCAAGTGTTAATTTTCAAGGAAATGATTTTAAAGCTTTGGTTTACAAGTTTATGTCCAATGGAAGTGTGCACGATTGGCTTCATTCAAGTGCAAATACATTGTAACTCAACCTTCTTCAAAAAATAAGATGTTGCAACCGCACTTGACTATCTTCACAATCGCTGTCAAACAAAGATTGTTCACAGTGACTTGAAGCCTAGCAACATTCTACTTGATGCTGATATGGTGGCTCATGTTGGAGACTTTGGTTTAGCTCGACTACTTGGTACAGACTTAAACAAAAATAGCTCAACTGGGGTTAAAGGAACAATTGGTTATGCACCTCCAGGTAATATATGATTCTTGTATTCCATGATGCTTATATTTATACTTGTATATTACAATTTTGTAACTTAACTGGTGATGTAGTGAAATAAACGGGGTAACTAATTGAATCTGTTGATTCTACGAATACCCAGAAACAACTCTTCTAATTATTGTTGATTCGAAAGGAATACCGATAGTTAGGCAAAAATTTTGACAAAACTGTCAAAAATAAACTTTTCATATATTTTGGAACGGAATAGCCAGATGCATAGTACAATGGTTAAATAGGAAAATGAAACTGAAACGGGCCCTAAAAGACAAACGGGCCGAAAGTTATGCCAAAAACAAAAGTTCCAAATTCTTAAAAAAACACGAAAATGTAAATAACTCCTAAAATATGATGATTCAAGGCTCGAAACTCCCGTAACCTAACTATGTTCGGTTACCACGGCGATCTCCTCGTTCCAAGCTTCGAAACGGCTGGTCTTGGGCCTGAAACGGATCATCTGAGCCCAAGTTATGACCTTTTGAATAAAAGGCCTTTCTTCACACGATCTCGGGCTTCCAGAAATAAAATGGCCCGTTCTTCAATACTTGGGCCTGCATCATTCTCCCCTGGATAGACAAATTCGCCCTCGAATCACAAACAGGAAATCACAATAAATACCGTGATAAGGCAACAAGTGCTTCACATTAAAGACATCAGAACAACGAATATGGCTTGGTAACTTCAAACGGTAAGCATTGGAGTTAATTTTCTCGACAATTTCTAGCGGGCCAATCTTCTTAGCTGATAATTTATTATACTCACCAACTGGGAAACGGTCCTTAGTTAAAATAGCCCATACAAAGTCACCCCACTTCAAAATCTACCTGTCGCCGCTTTTGATCTGCATCCTTCTTGTACTTGGAGTTAACTCGAACCAAGTTATCACGAACAGCTTTATGAACTTCATGCAACCCTTCAACAAAATCCTGCACTTTCTTGGGAACAGAGTGACGATTTTTCGCTAAACGCGGGAAAACTTCCCGGAAAGCACTGAAAACCTCAAAACCACTCTAAAACAGGATAATGAATCATAAATGATTCATTTACGAACTCGACACTTCATCAAATTCTTGATTAAACCGAAACCGCTTATACGCAAAATGGACAACAGAAGTCAACTTTTCAGCTTTCATCAAGAAAATTAAAAATATCGAAAGACTCCAACATACAAAAATATAATATTTTATAATACTTAGGCCTGAAAAATATTACCGGTTATCACAGTCTCACCCCCTTAAAGGAATTTCGCCTCGAAATTCAATCTCAAATCATCAACTCACATCATTAACAGGAAATTTCATTCATCAAAGGATCGCATCAATCACTAAGGTTTAGTCTTTTCAAACGAGGTTTCTTACGATCCTCCTAAATACTAAGTCTTTCCATAGTCCAGTCCTATACTTTCTCACGGTCAATTTATATCTGCTCACAACATCACGATAATTTCTCATATTACCTCTTAGCTTTATAATTTCTCCATTTCAGGTCTCACTGCGTCAGTCGGGTGTCAGGATATGATCCCGTCCTCGACGTGATGGAAACTCTATCAGAATTCACATTGCCAAATCTTTCTAATTATCCAACCAACGGGACTAACCCCACGGGGTATAGGTCCTACACAACACGACTCACACTCTACTATACCAATACTTACACACTCAGAAATCCTCAAGCAAACCTTGCTTGGTCAACCATATCGGCTCTACCCATCCTAAGAAGGCTGTTTAAAAATCTATACCACATCGTCACACACTTTAAACTATTCTAAATCAATCTTACTCAACAAGTGTCTTAATTTTCACCTCACTCAGGTAGGTCAAATTACTTCTCAAAAACTCACACAGTCAAACGTATGATCAGGTTTCCAAACCGATCACAATAACTCTTTCCAATACTTTCTGCGACCATCCACAGTCTAATGCCTTCCTATAATATCTCCTAACAAATGGTAAAATCGGTCAGCCCGAATACATTTCAAGCTTACAGAATACACTGAATACATCGTACGCCATCACCTAATAAAGGTGTGGGTATCCGCTCTACCACGAGCAGCCAAACACAACGTACTCACACACGGGAAAAACTGCACTCTCAAACTAATACGAAACAACACAAAACACTGCTATCCATGAAGATCGAACAAAATTTCCTTTACTAATACGAAACAGCTTAAATACAAATTACCTAGTAACTAGAGCGATCCGTCATAACCACCATTACAAAAAAAGGAAACCTTCCTAATTATAACCATCACTAACCGATACTACCCGGTTTAGTGATATATATATACATAACTGCTAACCCAAAACTCATATATCCCATTCACATCCTCTGGCTCCTACCCTCTCCTCATACCATCAACAACCTCAGCCAACTCTAATTGTGCACGTCTCTCCTCAGCAAGCTATAACCGTAAATCCCGGTTCTCTCCCTGCACATCACTGATGGCATGCCACAGGGCTGCTCTATGGGTATCCGTCTGACCTGCCTAAGCCTCAAGGGCTAACATTGGCCTCCATATCGCTCTGAATGTCACTGCGACCCTCTCCTGCTCGTACTCCAAACTCCTAAACCGGTACCTTTAGGAGAAAATCTCCTCCCTAACCGCCCCCAACCTAGTGAATAACTCTCTTATGTCCCTATCGTACCTCTTAAACAGAGCTGGCGATAACTCCTCCAATCGTACTGCATGATCATGATGTAGTGAAAATAACAAGAACACACAAATTGAATCTGTTGATTCCAACGAATACTAGAAATAATCTTCCAACTATCGTTGATTCAAACGAATACCGATAATCAGGCAAACTCCAACAATCGTTGATTCAAACGAATACCGATTATTGAGAGAATCTTAGCAAAATCCGCCAAGAATAAAGCAAAAGCTTTTTATTATCAAAACTCAAAGATATCCTAATACAAACAAAAGACCTAATATTTATAGGAAAACTAGAGACTTTTTGTTATCCCTAAATTTATAACTGATTAGAAATTAAATACTTTCCTAATCACAATTTATGATTGATTAATAAGAAATTTATTATGACTTTTCATTTTCCTAAACCGCATCATTCTCCCCCACTTAAAAAAAACTCATCCTTGAGTTTGCCTCACTTGTCCCTTGTACTCGTAGCATCCAAATTTGTATCCCTTGCATCAAATTCTCTTTCTTTATAATGACTCGACCTCAAAACTTGATCGTCTTAAAACAGAACTTATTGACCATGGATGCAGCTTTCAAATACCAATCTTGATATTTCTTTTGAATTAGAAATTTGAACGAACTGCGGCTAACCTTGATAATAATACTTTTTCCAAATGACATTAACTCATGTGATTTTGTATTGATGTCTTCTTTAAAATCAACATTTGAAGTAGTTTGGATGATTGAATAACAAAAAACATTAGTCATAACCACAACGTCTTCGATGTTGTCTTCTTCCCCACCAAATCCTCTTTTCCCGACAAATCCTTCTTATTCCTCAATGACATCTTCGATATCGGCATCATAAACTGGCATCGATTCTTCTTCATATTGATCATCATCAAATATTGGAGGCCCTTCATAATCGTCACCAGTCATACCATAATCTCTCCATTCATCAGAAGATGAACCATCACCCTCAAAGAACGGATATTCTAACTCTTCGCCTTCATTTCTCCTTGGAAACATAATCAGGAACTTCGGCTCTTGATACCAACTAATGTAGTGAAAATAACAGGAACACACAAATTGAATCTGTTGATTCCAACGAATACCAGAAACAATCTTCCAACTATCGTTGATTCAAACGAATACTGATAATCAGGCAAACTCTAACAATCGTTGATTCAAACGAATACCGATTATTGAGAGAATCTTAGCAAAATCCGCCAAGAATAAAGCAAAAGCTTTTTATTATCAAAACTCAAAGATATCCTAATACAAAGAAAAGACCTAATATATATAGGAAAACTAGAGACTTTTCGTTATCCCTAAATTTATAACCGATTAGAAATTAAATACTTTCCTAATCACAATTTATGATTGATTAATAAGAAATTTATTATGACTTTTCATTTTCCTAAACCGCATCATTCTCCCCTACATAAAAAAAACTCGTCCTCGAGTTTGCCTCACTCGTCCCTTGTACTCGTAGCATCCAAATTTGTATCCCTTGCATCAAATTCTCTTTCTTTATAATGACTCGACCTCGAACCTTGATCGTCTTAAAACCGAACTTATCGACCATGGGTGTAACTTTCAAATACCAATATTTTTTACGAATCAGAAATTTTAAACGAACATTGCTAACATTGTATAATAATACTTTTTGCAAATGACAAATCCAACTCTATGTGATTTTGTATTGATTTCTTCCGACAAAATCAAACATTTAAAGTAGTTTGTATCATTGAAGACAAAGATCATTAGCCACAACCGAAGACTCTTCGATGATTGTCATTCTTTCCCACCAAATCCTTCGTCAACTATAGAACTAAAAACTCATAAAGCTAATGAACATAAGTATCCCTTCCTATCTGTATGACTAAACAATTTTTTATTCTTTCCGATAAATCCTTCTCTTCCCTCAAGACCATTTTCGAATCGGTATCAATAAACTGCATCAATTCTTCTTCATATTGTTCATCATCAAATATTGGATCCCTTTCTTAATCGTCACCACCCATACCAATAAATCTCTCCATTCATCACGAAGGATAACCAGACACCCTTAAGACACAGGATATGTCTAACTCTTTCGCCTTAACTTCTCCTTGAAACATCTTAAACATGAACTTCGGCATCTAGATACCGAACAGATGTATGAAATAAACAGGAATAACTAATTGGATCTGTTATTCCATGAAATACCAGAAACAATCTTCCAATTATCGTGATGTCCATAACGAAAACGATAATCAGCAAACTCCCACTACCTTTGATTCAAACGAATACCGAATAAAAGAGAAATCTTAGCAAAAACCGCCAAGTAATAAAGCAAGAAAGCCTTTTATTATCAACACTCAAAGAATCAAAACAAAGACAAAAACCTAATAGTTATAGTAAAACTAATAATTATTAAAATTTTATTTTAAAATTTATGAGTTTAGCTACTTCAAATGTGTACTATATAGAGTAAGGTTGGTTTTATGACAATTACACCAACGAACAAGAAAGTAGGCTAATTAATTATCAATAAGTGCTTTTCATAAGAATAGTATTACATTAAATACAAGAAGAAACTTAGACATGCATAAATATGTACGTGTGATTGTTACATAAGTTTTTAGTAA
Organism: Tanacetum coccineum; assembly: GCA_026074375.1. Lineage (NCBI taxonomy): Eukaryota > Viridiplantae > Streptophyta > Magnoliopsida > Asterales > Asteraceae > Tanacetum > Tanacetum coccineum. Next base: position 2,770 of record BQNB010152215.1, on the reverse strand, counting down.
ACAATTTCTTTTATAAAGAAAGGTGTTGTCTAGCTAGCTACATAATGTGTAGGTATGAATACAAATTGTACCTTTAATACTAAAGGTCAGGATTGTAATCACAAGACATGTTTAATGAGGGCATTGAATGAGAAAAAGAAACTCGACCCGTTATGACTCGATCCTTATAAATTGTTCTCCACTTCTCCTCTTTCACAAACGTGGTGACTACGTGTCTATATCTCTTTCTCTTTTCGTTAAAAAAACACACACCATCTATATCCATCTCAGATCTATTAGATCTCTCTCTTTCTCTTTCTAATTCCATCTCAGATCTATTTGATCATTTAATGGCAGTTTGCTGCCGGGATGATAATCCTGACGTTCTTGGGATTACGATCCCAACCTTTAATATTAAAGGTATAATTCCATCTCAGATGTATTTGATCATTTAATAGTTTGTTGTCGGGATGATAATCCTGGCGTTTAATATACCACCACGATGCTACCGACCTCTTTGTTACCGCTGTCCATGGCGTGTGGCGGCGGCGGTCGGTAGGTGACGTTGGTGACCTTAGATGGGTTCGCAGGAGACGTCAGTGGCTTTATATGATTTATGCATGTGATTCGTGTGCCTTTGTTGTTTTGGTAAACGCGGTGTATCGAAACCCGTATCCTGGCGGGGCGACCACGCAGCCATGGCAGGTTTTCAGTGTCACTTCCATACTTGCAAGCATGAGCCTCTTTATAAGAGGTTCAAGTTAGTCTCATTCACAAAGAATGATTTTAGTGTCGATGAAGTTGGCTCTACTATTTAAATTTGAACCTTCTGTTGCTGGGAAAATTGTAAGGCGCGTTGATTTTTTGAAGCCAAAAGCCTAAAGTTGCAATTACCTGTGTTTTTTGGCGTGAAAATGTCAACGCCACTTTCATATCCTGAGCTTGCATAAATTATTGGGATATTATTGATCTTCTATGGACAATGTCATATAAGCAATAGGCGATGACGATAATCTTCTACTGTTGTGTTTTTGTGAGCCGTGATTCACAGACATCTGTCTTGGCGAGGCAACCACAGGCAGACTATGGTTGCAGCCACGGATGGTGTATCGTGTGATTCCCACACCAGTGGATCTGAGCCTTATACACTGACCCGATTCACCCATTAATAAAACTTATATATGCCCGGTTTTTTTGGGGGTACGTGTGACATGATTATTGTAAGTCCCAGGAGTTGTATTGTTTGGGATAATGAGGGGATGTGTTTTGTAACTGCTTTTTATTTTGTTCGGATCATAGAATACGAGCACACCACCTTATGAGTTTGCTTAATTGAACTTATGGCTTATCCATAAGACTTCGGCTGATCTGAGATGGATATAGATGGTGTGCGTTTTCTGTTAACAAGAGATAAAGACATGTAGTCACCACGTGTGTGAAAAAAGAGAACAATTAATAAGGCTCGGGTAAAAAAAATTGGCCTGTATCTTGGCAGGGCAGCACAAGAACGTGTTTGCAGCCATGGCGGCTCGAAGTCTCTTTTACCCAGGTTTCATGAGAAGTGTGAACATGGGTCGGACCGTTTTTTGCAGTAAATGCATCGTCACGATGGTGATAGACTCATGCTTAAGATCACTTTCGATGGGTGACTAACGTAAATAAAGAGAATGCAAATATAAGTATCTTCGATTAACTAGCTGATTATACCTGTTCTTATTTTATCCTTCAAAAAATAAGAGGGTTTCGGGGTTCGTCTTTGCAGCCCTTGATTTTTTTGTCAATTTGAATAATGAATGTACACAAAGGTGAATCTTAGATTGGTTCCCAGTCGAAATTGTTCCAAATTTCATAATCGCGCTGTCAAATCAGTTTTTAAGAAATGAGAGTGATTGAGATATTCATTGTAAGAGGCTGTGATGAGTTTCAGTGGCTTTGATTAAAGTTGGGATCCTCCGTATATTGGCAGGGCAAATTAATAGATTTGCAGCCATGGCGGTTGTGTCCTCTTTTTTCGATATTCTACCTATCTGAGCCTCATATTTCCATTTACATATGAGCCGAAACTTATAGCTCAGTAATGAAAAACCTTTAATATTAAAGGTCAAGATTGTAATCCCAAGACATGTTTAATGAGGGCATTGAATGAGAAAAAGAAACCCGACCCGTTGTGACCCGATCCTTATTAATTGTTCTCCACTTCTCCTCTTTCACACACGTGGTGACTACGTGTCTTTATCTCTTTCTCTTTTCGTTAAAAAAGGTTTTCGGTGTCACTTCCATACTTGCAAGCCTGAGCCTCTTTATAAGAGGTTCAAGTTAGTCTCATTCACAGAGAATGATTTTAGTGTCGACGAAGTTGGCTCTACTATTTAAATTTGAACCTTCTATTGCTGGGAAAATTGTAAGGCGCGTAGATTTTTTGAAGCCAAAAGCCTAAAGTTGCAATTACCTGTGTTTTTTGGCGTGAAAATGTCAACGCCACTTTCATATCCTGAGCTTGCATAAATTATTGGGATATTATTGATCTTCTATGGACAGTGTCATATAAGCAATAGGCGATGACGACAATCTTCTACTATTGTGTTTTTGTGAGCCGTGATTCACAAACATCTGTCTTGGCGAGGCAACCACATGCAGACTATGGTTGCAGCCACGAATGGTGTATCGTGTGATTCCTACACCAGTGGATCTGAGCCTCATACACTGACCCGATTCACCCATTAATAAAACTTATATATGCCTAATTTTTTTGGGGGTACGTGTGACATGATTATTGTAAGTCCTTGGTATA
>BQNB010152214.1:0-15803 GCA_026074375.1 Tanacetum coccineum | reverse complement strand
TACAAGCTGATCAGAAAACTTCTAACTCGGATGTTGGAGGTGGACCATCATCATTTTTGTCTGGACGATTAAATCTTGTTGGAACATTTCGAAGATAATGTGAACAGAATGTTAACGCCTCTTCCGCAATATACGCCTCCGCTATACAACCTTCGGGCCTAGCTTTATTTCGGACATAATTTTTTTAACTTTTTCATATATCATTCAAATGGATACATCCACCTCATGTATACAGGCCCACCTATAATAGCCTCTACAGGTAAATGCATGACCAAATGAATCATTATGTCAAAAAACAATGGAGGATATATTTGCTCGAAATTGCACAATATATGGACCAATTGGTCTTCAGCTATCAACATGTCCGACCCTTTTATACTTCGAGCATAAATCTGCTTAAAGAACGAGTAGAGCTCAATTATTGGTGTTGCAATACTCGAGTCCAAGTACGCTTGAGCTCCAGCCGGAAGCAACCATTGCATCATTAAATGGCAGTCATAAGACTTCATGCCTATTAGATTGTTATCATTATCGGTTACTTTTGGCTTAAAGTTTGATCCAAATCCATCAGGTAGTTTAACACCTTTTATGAATTCATAAAATTTTTGTCTCTTTTTAGATGGGAAAGAGTACATTGGGTGAGGCTTTATGAACTTCCTGTTACCTTTCTTGCTGAGCCACAACTCCGGTCAGATGTTCATTTGTTCTAAGTCTTGCCTTGCCTTGTTCGTGCCTTTGGACTTGTCATTCATTAACAATGTACCCAAAAAACTCTCGAGTACATTTTTTCAATTTGCATGGCATCCAAGTTTTGTTTTAGAGGAAGACTTGACCAATAGGAAAGCTCATAGAAAATGGACCGTTTACTCCAATTCTTTTCTACGATGGGATCACGTTGTCTCTTGACACCCCCATAACTCAGATGTTTACTAGGAATATGTGACGGTACATCAGCAACTTATTGTAAGATTTGAGCACTGGTGAGTATTTTTGGTTTTGGTCTCTTTTCGCTCTTACCATTGAAGGTCTTGTCATTCCTCCAACGGTGTTTTATGGGTAGGAATCTTCTATGACCAACATACGCGGTTTTCCCATTCACACGAGTAGATGGAGTCTCCTCATTACATGTAGGGCAGGCTAAGTAGCCTTGACCACTCCAACCAGATAAACTACTACGGGCGGGAAAATTATTAATGGTCCATAAAAGCATTGCTCTAATTGAGAACTCAGTGTTTATAGCAACGTCTAACGTCTTGACTCCTAGCTTTTTCCATAAAGTCTTCAACTCTTTAACCAAAGGCTGCAAGTAAACATCCATGTCCTTACCAGGTGATTTAGGGCCAGGAATTAACACTGTCAACATGAATGAAGACTCTTTCATACATATCCATGGAGGAGTATTATACGTTGTCAATATTACTGGCCACGTACTGTAAGACTGACTCAAGTTTCCAAACGGATTGAAACCGTCAGCAGCCAACCCTAGTTGGACGTTTCTATCTTCTTTTGCAAATTCTGAATTGTTCTTATCAAACTATTTCCATGCCTTACCATCAACCGGGTGACCTATCTTACTATCTTTGGTACATTTTCCAGTAGCATGCCATGTCATATGCTTTGTAGTGTGTAAAGATCCGTACATACGCTTTAATCTAGGAATCAAAGGAAAGTAACATAACACCTTGTTAAGAACTTTCTTTCCCGCTGTGTCTTTGTTTTTCCATCTACTCCCTTTGCAAGTTGGACAAATTTCCTCATCTTTGTTGTCCTTCCCCCAAAACAAACAACAATCGTTAATACAAGCATCGATCGATTTGTATCCCAACCTGACTTTTTGCATCGACTTTTTAGCTTTATATTATGACTTGGGGAGTTTGGCTCCTGTCAGGAAAGCTTTTAGGAGAAATTCTATAGTTTTGTCAAATGAAGTATCAGTCCATTTATACAAGACCTTGAGATGCGCAAACTTTGCCAAAAAGTCTAGTGAAGACATCCAATTACAAGCTGGGAACAGCTCTTCGTTCGCCATTTCAAACAACCCTTCCATATCATATTTTGTAGGACCCGCAGCTTCTGGTGGCGCATTACTTATCGATGCCGTATTTATGTTATGTTCAGTGTTGTGTTCAGTGTGTGTGTGTGTGTGTGTGTGTGTGTTGGGTTCTGGTTCTATGTAATTGTTCTCCCTACGTACATCGTTAAGGACATTGATTATGTCATTTGTGTCATCTACTATTAGCGAAGGAATAATCCTCGGTTCACCGTGATGTACCCAAGTAGGATAACCCATGCTAAACCCGTTATTATGTATGTGATGCTTAATATTAATAGGTGTAAGCTTGTCCCTGTTCCCACACAGCCGACATGGGCAACAACATAAGCCTCGGTCATTTATGTGTGCTTTACACCTCTCGTAGAAATCGTTAAGACCAAGTTTAAACTCAGCATAATTGAGGTTTAAGGTAGGCCTAGTCCAGCTCTTTTCAATTGACATAACTTGTCGGTGGGGGTGTGCTGGTGATTGTAGTGGTGCTTTTGGTGGTAAAAGTTGGGAATTTTATGGTGAAAATGAGAGGTTCTGTGGTGAAGACCTTTCGCGACTACAATGAACACAAGTATCACAATTTAAGAAACATTTACCAAAATACATTCAAATAGCACAAGTATCACAATGCATACAAACACATTCAATTATCAGACTTTCACACAAACACAAGAGCTAATTATCATTCAAGTATCACAATGCATTTACTGAAACAAATACATTCAAATAGCACAAGTATCACCATGTTAACCCAAAACCCAAACCCAATTTACTGAAACAAACTTACATAAACACAAGAGCTAATTATCTAAACAAACTTACTGAAACAAACTTACATAAACAAACTTACATAAACAAACTTACAACAAAAGTGAGTGGTAGTGGTGAGCGACGGTACTTTGGTTAAGTGGTCACATTCTAATCGACTTCACACCCGGTACTTTGGTGTTTGGTATATTCTACAGTCTACAGAACCTATTTATATAAGTTTGGTGAAGAAAGTGTTTGGCGAAGAAAGTGATTTGGTGCTGAAAGTGATTTTGGTTGAGATGTGTTTTTTGGTAAAGTGATTTTGGTTAAGTGTTGGTGAGAGTGAGAGTAGGTATGCTTTTTGGTACCAAACATTTAAGGACTAAATCATGACATATAGGGACTAGATGTAGTCCTTACAAATACATTCAAACGTAATTGCAACTTAGGCGGGGGTTTTGATTTTTCGTGAAATTTTAGAGCGAAAGTTATAGAGACTACGTCGTGACTTATAAGGACTACATATAGTCCCTAAAATTCTTTTCATTTTAAAAAAAACTTAGTTATAAAATAAATAAATTTTTAAAAAACATATGTTAATAACAATAATTATACCATAATTAACTAAATTTAAACTTAAATAAATAAACCATAATAACGTTCGTTCAAAACTAATGTTGTTAGAATTTTCGTATTTAAGTTAATACAAAACAATGTTAAGCGGATGAGTCTAGATGATTTCGTTATTAAAGACATGTTAAGTGGATGAGTCAAGGTGATTTCGTTATACAAGACATGTTAGACGGATGAGTCGAGTTGATATTGTTATACAATACATGTTAGACGGATGAGTCCAGGTGATATCATTATACAAGACATGTTAGACGGATGAGTCGAGTTGATATCGTTATACAATACATGTTAGACGGATGAGTCAAGGTGATATCGTTATACAAGACATGTTAGACGGATGAGTCAAGTTGATATCGTTATACAATACATGTTAGACGGATGAGTCAAGGTTATATCGTTATACAAGAGATGTTAAACGAACGAGTCGAGATACAACACATGTTAAGCGGATGAGTCAAGGTGATATGGTTATACAAGACAAGTTAAGCGGATGAGTCGATGTGATATTGTTATCCAAGACATGTTAGACGGATGAGTCGAGTTGATATCGTGATACAAGACATGTTAGACGGATGAGTCGAGGTCATTTCGTTATACAAGACATGTTAGACGGATGAGTCGAGTTGATATCGTTATACAATACATGTTAGACGGATGAGTCAAGGTGATATCGTTATACAAGACATGTCAGACGGATGAGTCGAGTTGATATCGTTATACAATACATGTTAGACGGATGAGTCAAAGTGACATCGTTATACAAGACATGTTAGACGGATGAGTCAAGTTGATATCGTTATACAATACATGTTAGACGGATGAGTCAAAGTGACATCGTTATACAAGACATGTTAGACGGATGAGTCAAGTTGATATCGTTATACAATACATGTTAGACGGATGAGTTAAGGTTATATCGTTATACAAGAGATGTTAAACGAACGAGTCGAGATACAAGACATGTTAGATGGATGAGTCGAGTTGATATTGTTATACAATACATGTTAGACGGATGAGTCGAGTTGATATCGTGATACAAGACATGATAGACGGATGAGTCGAGGTCATTTCGTTATACAAGACATGTTATACGGATGAGTCGAGTTGATATTGTTATACAATACATGTTAGACGGATGAGTAAAAAGATACTTATGAATTCCCAGCTTTAAACTATCAAAGTAAAAAAGATACTCATTAGATCATGTTAAACGTTTAAACAAGGGAGCATAAACCATTTATTCTAAAGCTTGACATACACATGCCAATGGTACAAAGATGAACATACACCTTTAAAACGTAGATAAACACACATACACATTCAATGGTGGATAGCTTAACATACACACACCATTGTTCATAGTTTTATTCAACACAACATAATAGCCCTTAAAAGGGCTTATTCCCCTTTAACTTCTCAATGAATTCCATTTTCTCTTCAGCCCTCTCCTCTGTCTCCCTCGCGAGGGCCTGCAACTGTCGAACCCTCTCTTCGTCTCTCTCTGCTAGCTCTTGCAAGAACTCGGTTGTCTTTCCCTTTATAATCACCCACCCAGGGGAAACATCAAGCTCTTGAGTAAACATGCGATGTTCTTTAATTTCAGCACTTAACTTCACACACAACTTACTGATCATACGCGCCACCTTAAGGTCCTCTTCCTTAGCCCTCCAGCAATACAAAACCAATACATCTTCCTAGTTGTTAGACTGGGCTGATTCCCTCAACTCCGCAATCCTATGCAACCAGGACATGATTTGTTGTATTTCTTAGCTATGCATATGATCACTAAGCTTAAGACAATCCTTATATAGGCAAAATCCCACTATAATGCAAGTTGCTACACACCCTGCTATAACTGCCACTAACCTATGCTTTACATATGAGCCACTATTTTGTATACTTTTCAATTGTACAGACACAGTATGCACCTCTTTCCACAATGTGTAGATAAAGGGTACATTTTAAACACATTCATATCAATTGTGCAAACACGTTCATATCAGAAAAAACAATTCATAATGTAAAGGGTACATTAGATAAACATAAGTCTTCATACAAATTACATTAGAAAAGCCATAAACGTTTAAACAAGGAAGCATACGAATTACATTTCAAATGACAAGACATGTTAAGCGGACAAAAACATAAACCACTACATCCTAAGATGGTGAAAACATGGAAACGTGGGCATCCCCTCAATCTTCTTTATTCTAGCACATTCTAATTAACACATTCAACTAAATATACTAACTACTACTCCACACGAAGGTTTTCCATTTCATTTAAAAGCTCATGAAGTATTGCAGCTGACTGGCATGGGTGGTCATCGGGATGCCTCTCCATGGCTAGTCTTGCCTCTACTATCTTTATCTTCATAATTAAGATCTTGTAGTTTGAGCACTCTACGCTTCCAGGACTTAGTGCAGCTCCAGAGAGTCCTGAAGAAGAACTTGCACGCGAAGAAGAAATTGAAGGTGTTGAAGGTTCCGGAAAATAACATGCGTTTCCAAAAGTAATCTCATCCTTCCATTTAAAATATCCACATCCATGATCTTGTTTTGATGGCTTTATACGATAAAAAAATCATAAGAAATGTCATTTTAAAAAACAAAGTATTTATATATTGCATAAATAAAAAAAGTTCTTATTGTTTACCTTTGAACGAGGACATGTATAGTAAAGTCTACCAAAGCTGTGTGGTTTATGTGATTTTCTTAACACTACATCTCCTCTTTATCGAAAAGATTCATATGGCTCCATTTGCATAAGTCACAAAACTGGGTAGTGATGGTGGTGGTGTGAGGATAAGAGTTTGTAAGGATAAGAGTTGGTGTTGGTGGTGTATATAAGTATTATATTTATAGTTAATATCCTCATAATTTTTAGACGGGAATTTTAGTTGGGGATTTTAGGTGGGAATTTCAGGCGGGAATTTTATACGTCATTTAGCGTAAACGTTTAAAGATTTAGATATAGTTCGTATGTTTTAATTATTTTTTGCGGTTTCACATCGATTCGGTCTAAAGTATGAGGTTATATTTAATTTAAGTAATTTAAACTATTTTAATCATTTTAATTAGTTTAAATTATTTGTAAATCATTTTTAATATGTTTTTACAATTTTGAAATTATTTATAAATAAATTTTCATATATTAAATCATTTTTAAACAATTTTAAACCATTTTTAAATATTAAATTATCTTTTATAAAATTAAATATTTTTTAAAATATTTTTTAATTAATTTTAATCACTTTATTAGTTTTTTTTTTACTTTTGATGACAAATTTTTAGGGACTACATGTAGTCCCCTAAAGTTTGGCGCAAATATTTCCCTCCACTCAGACTAAATTTTTTTGAATTTTCAATATTTTCTTTGTCACTAAACTTATAGCGACTACTTGTTGTCCCGTAAAAATTGGGCGCCAAAAATTCCCTCTACTAGGACTAATTTTTTTTACTTTGACTATTTTGTTTTTGTCATCAAACTTTTAGGGACTACGCGCAGTCCCGATAAGTGACAGTCAAACTCAAAGAATTATGAGACTCTTATTTTGTCGTGTAGCAAACCTGTAGGGACTACATGTAGTCCCAAAAGATTACATATGTGGTCCCAAAAAATATTGGTCAAAGATTGAGCCACAAAAGTCAGTTTTTTGTCGTCTAGTGGACTTGTTAGGACGATTCTCTATAGTCCCATAAAAGTTTTGTTCCTAAAAACCATTTTTCTTGTAGTGGAATGACCGAGTTTTACCCCTTGATGCCATATATTGTTGCCTTTGTAGCTTTATGAGAAGCGGGCTTATTTCTGGGGCACGCCGTGGAGGCACTGTGATTATGTAGCGCGATTACAATGATGGTTTTCATAGTCGAAGCTAGGATAATAGAGTATATTGTGGGTAGTGAAATGATTTCGGATGATTGAGGTGAAACCCAACTCCTTGACCCTCTATCAGCTGCTATCTATGATAAGACATGTTATATGTTTAGCGTTAAAGTGTATGGGCTACTTAACAAACTTTTGTGTTTATAGCGTTGGACGTTGTATGGATACACATAAATATCAATTAAATGACCTTTTAATGTCCATTTGGATGATTTGGCTCATGGCGTAGCGAAGGTCAGTGTGCTAGTTGATCGATGCGAGTTCATTTTTGGGGAAATAAAATAAAACCAAATAGTTGAAAACAATAAATTTTTGGTTTGTTTCTTAAAATGCTCGTTTTTTTTGCTAATCAAAAGGATGAGGATGATTAGCTTGCTTAGTGGAAGAGGTTGATTAAGAGACAAATATAAATGGTAATTGAAGCACGTTCTAAGCAAACGTTTGAAACACTATGTGGGGCAAAGATGTAAGCATAAAATAGGATAGTTTACTCGCTGATACGAGACAGCACTGGTAGAGATGGCGCGCAAAGGTGAGGTTCGGTGAAATTCTTGATCTAACGAAAAAAAGGAAAAGGGGAGCGAGACCCATTTTTGTTTTGTTTTTTTATTGTATGTGTGGAGTATATTTGTATAACGTAAAATATTTTTGTATGTTTTGTTAGATGATGACCACTGCACTACGTCTCTAAAGGTGTTAAAGTGGTGTGTTAAATAAATGATGTGGCTTTGAGTTGAAGGTGATGGTAAGTGACTATTAAACCCAACCTAATATGTTCTAAAATTAAATAGATTGTTTTAGAATGTTGTTCAACAGCAACTTAAAGTCGCCTTCTACTAAGATACATATAATATTTATAAAAGGTTTGTAAGTTTAAATATCCTAAGCTACATGTGATCGACTACTCGCCAAAACCCGTAACCCAGAATTGTGGATGGTTAGTATTTTTCAAGCTATATGGGTGATGACCATGCATGCGGGATACTTATATGTCGCCCAATGTTTATATGACATATATCAGCATAAATGGCCAGGAAGATTTTCATCATAGTTAAAATACATAAAAGTAATTGTTAAACGTAACATAAATCAACCGATTCATTGGTGAGTGTATACAAATTGCAGCCTTTAATATCGATCAGAGTGCATGGTGCAATGTTGTTTGACACGTCGTAGAGCTTGATGTTTTTGCACTACGAGTATTAAAATTTATAACAAATATTACCCGGTAAAGCTAAGAACATATTCGGCACTTTATCGTGTGTAGCTAGTTGGGGATGGTAAGTCGATGTCGTTTGAAGGATTTGAGCAAGGTCGTTTTTTAGGGTGTGCAACATGGGCGACCGCTCAAGGCTCAAAAATTTTTAGAGGCCAAAAATTTGTCTTGTTAACAATTATATGCATGGGCACACATATTTTTCACGAAAAAAAAGTATTTAGATGAGAAAATATATTAAATGAGTAATATGTTGAATATTTAGATAATTAATTACATTATATCTTATAAACGGTGACACATTATACGTAAAATTCCTTCTCGAAAAGCTTCTCGAAAGGCTTCAATATATAATTTCGCACAAGCCCCACATAAAAAATTAAAAATTTAGGGACGGCCCTGAATTTGAGTGTTTTCAATGATAAAGAATCAAATGTAAAGAACATGTGCAAAAAGTAAATTTGTTGTCACAATCCAAAATACTATAAAACATTTAATAAGAATGAAATAAGCAAATTTGCAATCAATAATTAAAAAAGACTTGTTCGGAACTAGATCCCTAATTCAATGGATTGTTCAAAATGTTTGGTTAAACAAATAGCAATGGTACACAAAATTTAAGTTATACAATTCAAATCAAATGATCATATCATAAATTTGCATATAAAATGGTTCACATCAACGCACCCTTTCGACCTATGAACGAGATTATAAAACCAAGTTGTTACGAGCCATTTGTGAGAAATACGATTCAACCGATTTGTTCATGAGAGCCCTTTCAACCTATACTCTTGAATCAATCGTTACTAGTCTTTTAAGATGTTTATTCATAGTTGTCAATTATGAAATAGCAAATATATACTAACATTTGGAACAAATCATAAGAAGATATTCTTTCGACCTATAGATCTAATTATGATTTATCAACAAGAAAATTTGACAAGCTTCAATTAAAGCAAACTCATAAGTAAAATCAATATTTCAACATTACTAAAAAGTCCAAACAATTCATCTCAATAGTTCACATCATTCTGAACAAGTAAAAAAAACTACTCCATATCGTTTTCAACAAAAACCAAAGTTTCAACAATCATAGAAATCATAAACATTCTGAAAAGTAGAAGTAATATACCAAAGTAAGATTACAATGAGTAAAGATGAAGGTTTCGAGCAACTTTCAATCCTCCCAACTAGAAAACTATGCCAAACACTTTGCTTCAAGCAATCGGAAATGGCAGCAGGTTTTTGAGGTCTTTTGGGAGTGGTGAGGGTAGGAAAATTTGTCCTTGTGGTGAAGGGGTGAGTTTTCATTATGAAAACTCATATATGTCATGTTTGCATTAGATATCATACGAAACAGTTAAAGATTAGAGATAGGAGGCTAGAGAGTATTTTTACACATTTTCAATTTTCATTAACAACAAAACAAGAGAAGGGAGGTTGAGAAAGAGTGATTACAAAATGACTAAGACTTCTCCTAAATACCTCTAACTAAGGGGTATTTATACTTATTCTCTAAGCCTTCTATTTTTCCTACTTTGACTAACTTAGTCTTACTTGGTCAACATTTACTTAAGTTTGACCAAGCTTGACTTATTACAATATAAATACAAACTAAAGTAATATTTATTACAAGACTAATTTATTGTTAATAATTAACACTTTTTAATTCATAACAATCTCCCCTTAAGGGTTGATTATTATTGACGCCTCATCGTTGGTAGAATTGATCTTCCATTCACGAACGATTCCCATCTTCTCATCTGCTCACGATGCCTTAGACGCTTGGTTATTTCTCTTTCATACGCTTTCATTATGTTAAGGTCTAATTCACCTAACAGTTGAGCCTTCTTCAGAAACTCAGTCTCGAAGATCTTCAGCTTTACTTCCTTCAAAACTCTTTCCAGTGTATCATCACAAAACTTTACAATCTCAACCAAATTCATAACCCTTTTCTCTTCTTTACTGTATAAGTAAATTAAACCTGTAGTTGGTTTATCTATAATAGAGTAAGGATCACATGCTTTAATACCAGGAAATATCAACGTTGGTTCGGTTAAGTTGATCTTGATCTGGTAGCTTTCTATTCCCAGTTGAAACTCATGAACTCTCTCTCAGATTACACGGCCTGATGAACGTCATCAAAGAATTCAGCAACTTGTTTTCACGGAAGTTGACCTTTTTGTTCAATGTCTTCAATATCATTCTTGTTCAGATACTTGAAGTCAGCCTCCAAAAAGCTATTTTGTTTGTCGTTTTCTCTCATCACAATGATTTGTTCCATATAATCAAGCCCATGTTGTTGATCATCAGTAAATCTGACAACCTTAACAATCCCGTGATTCAAGAAATATTCTAATGGATTATCTCTAACTTTTCTTTGATTGATCTTGTACATTCTCTTATGCCATGAATCTTCTAGTGTTGGATTAACAACCGTGCTTCTTCATTGAAAGTCTTGATGTAACATTTCTCAATTTCAGGTCATTTTACGACTCCTATTATTCTTCACTATTTATTTTAGTCCGATGAGCGTTTACTTTTAATTTAACTTTTAAGCTAAATCGCGTAGACTAGAAATAATCATTCAATGTAAGCGGTCATCAAATAAATTAAGGTTTACGTCAAGCAAGTGTTAGGTAATTTTTAGGAAGATAATTATTGCCTTTGCGCGTTTTATTTTTATTGGTCACGTAAAAGGGTTACGTTTCGCAATAAAATGCGTTTAGACGCACTCCGGAAATACCTAGACATACCTAGACTCAAATCAATACCCACTTTTAATCCTTAAACACAAAATTCATTCAATTCTTGTGTTAATAAACCATGTTGGCCGAATATGGGTAAGAAAAACCCATAAACCTACATGTCCCACATGCCTAAATAACTAGAAGTCTTCCTAAGTACATGTACAACCTAAGATTAATTAAAGAATGTACTAATTGTCCATAATTAGCTCATTACACAATGGATAATAACCTCATGGGATCCTTTCTCCTTGCTTTGTTACCCGCGGCCAGAAACAACATCACACAACCAAAGATTTGTCAAATCTCATGTAATCTTGTACAATTATCTTGTAATTAAGGATTTGTACTAGGTGGTTTAGCAAGAAAACATAACTAGAACCTACAAACCCACCACTTAGGGCTCGGTTTTGGTTAGTTAAGGACTAGAGAACACTAACTCACTCCTAAGGCTATATATACCCACTCATATTGACACTTAAACATTTCTTACAACTCTTAAACTCTCTCTAGCCAAGAACACCTTTGTTTTCATCTCTTTTGTTTCGGTGCGCCTTAAACCGAGCCAAGCACAACACAAACATGACACAACTTAGTTTTCTAGCTTGCACTAGCATACTAAGGATCACATATAAGGGTATTAGGAGGAGTATACAAGCTAAGGTTCGGGTATATTAAGCTTTGGAGCTTTCGGGTTTATTTACATTTGGGTGTAGACGAATTGTGTATCATTCATCTCCTTCTAAGCCGAAAACCAAGCTCTAGGACCTTTGTAAGTCGTGTTCTAAACTTACGTATTCATATCATACGTTTCCTTCCTTGTTTGCTAGTCATTCGGTCACATTAGTTTGTAATTTACAAACTAACGTGAGCATATACATGCATGATACAATCTTATATATATTCCACGCAATATATACATGCATATAACGACTTGTGTGGTGCTAGGACGTGCTAGGAAATGTAAAATGTGATTTAAGAATGAACTAAGGCCTTAAACGTTTCGCTTAAATGCAAGAATGGAAACCTATATGAACACAAATTCGTTTGTATGAAATACACGAAACAACACGTAAACTTTTCATGGAAAAACGATGGCTTGGCCTGGGAAGGAGTATACTAATCATTTAAACAAATGCATGTGATAAAACATGGTTAATTAATGCTTAACGAGTGCTTAACAAGAAATTAAAAAACCCTAGAAAGCACTAGCGAGCTCAACGGGCCACTAATGGGCTCGTTTAATCCAAACCCACTAATGGGCCGGACAGGCCCAATAGGCCATAGTAGTAGGATCCACGGCTTATTAATAAGCTCCATGAGCTTATTAAGGGGCCTAATATGCTTATTGGACTCATATGGACCTTAATGTTTTATTAATATATATATACACATTTGAGGTTTAAAACTATGTCGTTTTGACATAGCCTCTACAGTGTTGCTACAGTACCGGCCCATTGGGCTCCCACTTTGGGCCGGCCCATTTGACCTTTTTTTTTCTATTTCTATAACTAGGCAACTTAAAAAAAAATTTGTTCAGTACAAAATTACAAAAGTACTTATTTATTCAGATCAAAAAATATCCGCGACATGAGACCAAACACATAAGCCCATATATAAAAAAAGAAACTATTGCACAAAATAATTAAAAAATTTTTTTCTCGGCACAAAATAAGAAAAAAAATTACAAGAGTTGATTTATTCTGATCAAAAAACACCCACGACACGACGCCCAACACATAGCCGCACAAAAAACAAAATACAAAAAAAAATAAAAAAAAATAACGCCCCACATCAACGCGCGACGACGTCGTTTTGAACCGCTTGCTACGGTGCTACAGTAACCGACCCATTGGGCTCCCACTTTGGGCCGACCCATTTGAATTTTTTTTTTGTTTTTTTTTCTATTTCTATAACTAGGCAACTTAAAAAAAAATTGTTCAGTACAAAATTACAAAAGTACTTATTTATTCAGATCAAAAAATATCCGCGACATGAGACCAAACACATAAGCCCATATAAAAAAAAGAAACTATTGCACAAAATAATTAAATTTTTTTTTTGCTCGGCACAAAATAAGAAAAAAAATTACAAGAGTTGATTTATTCTGATCAAAAAACACGCACGACACGACGCCCAACACATAGCCGCACAAAAAAAAATACAAAAAAATAATAATAATAATAACGCCCCACATCAACGCGCGACCAATGCTTAAAAAAACACCAATATCTATGATAAAAGAAACACCGCCCCGCAGCAACGCGCGGGCAACTATGCTTGTTCATACATATGCAACATTAATTTAAGGCTTAGAATATGGCTGACACATTTTTTGACCGATTTGTATTTTTTGTTTTTAGGGATATTAAATGTGTCGTATGGGATAAGATTAAAAGGGAGAAAAAATGAGGTGTTTATATAGCACCACAATCCTAGTTGTAGATAAACTCTAAAACCTTGAAGATAAACTTCAAGTCTTAAGCTTATCACAACTCTTCCATCTTATCCTAAACACTCATCATTATCACTATAATTTGCACACAAATCTCTTTCTAGAATCCTCCAAAATGTGCCACATTTAGGAGGAGGACAAGGATTTCCATTTCGACATTTTAAGCCCTTTTTTATTTAACGGATATATAAAGTTAGTTAAGCGTCCAATGGAAACTAACGACCGTTTAAATATATTTCGTGAAACATATTATATATTTAATAAATATAAAAGAGTTACATATATGAAATATATAATAAACGTACTCTTCTTGTCTTAACGTGTGTGCCCCTAATAGGCTCACACATTTCTAGTCGTATAGGTGCGTATCCAACTACTGTAATCTAACAAGTGTGACACCGTGCCAAAGCTTGTGCCTAATGTATTTGACACTATTTTTTCTCGAACCAAATGTATTTGGAACCCTCATATTTAAGACGGAGCAAAAACCATGCCAAAAAGCATTTGGCACGGTTTTTTGAGTATTTGGTACGGTTTTTACCCGTCCCAAATACCCGTTTTTCTTATAGTGCTTCAACATCGTAATTGGTTAGTTTGCTTGGTTATAACATACATGAAAATGAAAGACATCTCTTATATGAGTTCTTGCCAAATTGAAGTCTTGACCAATTCATATTATAAAACCTTACAAAAATGAACATTCCAGGTCATTATTAATGTTTTAACCCGCGACCCAATCCAGTACCATCAGAACCTAACTTCATTGATATCATGTCCCACCCACTCTCTTTTGCTCTTCCCTCTATCTCTTCTCTCTCTGTGTTCTCTCTCTATTAATTTGCCACTAACAGCGTGACTAAGATTTCCACTAAACATGATTTCTCACATGTATGCCACCTATGCTTTACCATGGGTTAATGTGCTATATAATCTCTTGGATCTTGCATTTCGTTTTTTAGTGTTTTTAGCTATGGTTGATAGGATCTTCTGCTGTTTAAATTGGGTAAGCTTTTAGGGTTTATTATTTAATGTTATTGATGGTTTGTCATTTGTTATTTAAGGTTCTTGGTATATGCGTTTTTAGGTTGTTAATTTTTTTGTTGCTTTTGTTTTTTGTTATAGTTTAGTGGATGCATTAGTGGCTAATTGTTGCTTGGATTTGTGTTCTTAGATTGGTTTTGTCTGATTTGATATTGCTTTGTTTGTGCTAATTATTTTTGGTTTACTTTTGTCTAATTTAGTATTGCTGGGGTTAATATCTGTTATGTGTAGTAGCTTTGAACAAATGAGGCTTAAGCTTAAAATGACATAAGGAAAAAAAATGGTGTTTTAAAAGCAACATGTTTTTTTTGAACGGCAATTGTGGCTACATGGCCCCTAGCCCAGAAGGCGTAGCGAGCCCACACAACCAGGTTGGGTCCAGCCTAAAAAGCAACATGTATTCATAAGTTAATTGTTGTTTTCCATGGGTGAGTTGGTTGTTGGGTTCATGTTTTAGTATGTTATGGCGTATAAGTGTTTACTCTTTGTTCATGATGCAGTGTCTTTTAAAGGTTAATTATTGGGGTATGATTGGGGTGTTTGTTTCGGCTTATGTAGTGGCGTTATGTGATGATAACCTTTTATAAGCTGAAATGAAACTTAAGTTGAAAATCATGTAAGGCATAGCGACACTATATAAGCTGAAACAAACATAAGCTGAAATGAAACTTAAGTTGAAAATCATGCAAGGCATAGTGGCACTATATAAGCTTTGACAAACAGGTTTGTGTTTTAGAAAAAAAGGGTTTTTAATTGTTTCAGCAAGCGTTGCAAATGATTTTGGTTTTGTAGATTTTTTTAGTCTCTTTTCGTATATTTGTTTATTATCTGTTTGTTTTGTTTCACATGGCTTCTAACTGTTTTAGGGTTTACTTGGTCTACTGTTTTTTAGAACTACTTATGTTGTGCATTTTGTTGTTTCAAAACTGTTTGCCTTTTAAGTTGTTATTTGGTGTGTGGGTCATTGGCGTTTGCGTCTATTTATTTAAATATGAGACGAAAGCATGGAAACGAATTTACAAATGGTGGTTT
>BQNB010152213.1:0-13686 GCA_026074375.1 Tanacetum coccineum | reverse complement strand
GAAAGCTCAATCAGAAAAGCCATGTTTATATGAGATCCCATATGACACATCTGATCTTGCAAACAGATTTACCCCTGATAGGGAAGAGAACTTGACTCTTGAACAAGAGAGTAGATGGAAAAATGTAGAGAAAATCTTTTGTAAAAACTAAACCTAACATTGTTAAAAACATTAGTTTTCTACCTACAAGAATGTCAATAAGAAAGAGTAGACAAGCTTACAATGTAATGAATAATAACATAAATCATTTAAAACTAATTGTTGATCAAGCTTGGGTAAAACATGTTGCTGATAAATTTTGTGACCCAACTCCTCAAGATATGACCGTTCTTGTGAAAAACTGTTTGATGCCTCTTGCACTAAAAACTCAAAATGATAGTTTTGCATTTGTTAATGAACTTAAACAAGAGATATTTGCAGATTTATAGTACGTCCAATCACTTGAAAAGGAGGTTGACAAACTTGAATCTGACAACGCTATTTTTTCAAACATATATGATCTACTTCTCCAAGAGTGTTTCGAAAAAGATGTTATGTGTTCTTATTTCCATTCTTTATCTGACTTAGATGCTCATACTGAATTGCAATGTTTGTATCAACATAAACTCAAAGAATGTGAATGTCTTGCAGAAAAGCTTTCTAAACAAACTGAAACTGTTTTTAAAGAAGTTTATAATGAGCTTTTAAAGAGTTTTGCTATACTTGAACAACATTCGATTTCTCTTGAAATTGCTTTACAAAAATGTCAAGAACAAATGAAAAATGACACAGTTTGCAAACAAAATGGATCAACTGTATTTCTAAAAGAACTTGAACAATATTTTGAAATACAAGATATGAAAGCTCAATTGCAAGACAAGAACATTGCTATAAGTGAGTTAAAGAAACTCATTGAGAAAATGAAAGGAAACACTGTGGATACTAAGTTTGATAAACCATCTGCTGTTCGACAACCAAATGCTCTCAGGATTCCAAAACCATCAGTTTTAGGCAAACCGACTCCTTTTTTAGACTTTCTTGAGAGAAAAAGTTTTTCAAAGACAAAGTCAGTTACCAAAACTAATGTGTGAGAGGGTTTATCAAAATGAGTCACTACACAGAGTTTACCTCAAACAACAAGACAAGCTGTAAGAAACAAAATGTGATTAAACCAGGAATGTATCAAATTGACACTAGGACAACACAAACTAGAGCACCATAGTTGCCTCAGACTTATAAGAATACTAATCCTCACGTGTCTACCTATACAAGAGTAATTCACAAAACTAGTGTTAGCAGGCCACAACTTAGGAGCACTCAGATGAAAGAAAAGGTCGTGCACAAAAATAGTCAAGTGAAGTTTAAGAAGATAGAAGTAGAAGACCACCATAGGATTTCAAGTATTTCTAATAAAACAAAGTCTGTAACTGTGTGTAATGACAGTTTAAAGTCCAGAACTTCGAATGTTAATGTTGTTTGTGCTACTTGTGGAAAATGTATGTTTAATTCGAATCATGATACTTGTGTTTCTATATTTATCAATGACGTGAATGCTAGAACTAAGAAGCCTAAAGTAGTGCATATTAGAACTGGAAAACCCAAAAGTCAAGCGAACAAATCTGGTGCAACACCCTATAAGAAAACAGTTGCATCAGATCCCACTATCTAGAAATCCAAGAGTTACTTTAGGATGTTGTATGAGAAAACAAATAAGGCATGGAAATAGTGGATAGAAAAACAATGTCCATCGGGAATTCAGGATATAAATGGATTCCTAAGACCAAAAAGAAATAGGTACCTAAAATTAGGAAAGACGCTGTGTCAATGAGCATTAGTCCCAATATAGATAATGTATCTAGGATAACTAATGTCTTGAAGATAACAAACTCTTTAGGATCCAATCTGTCAAATATTCCATCGTCCTCTAATTCTCTTACAGATTGTTCAACTCATCCTATTCATTATTAACTCTAGATGCACAAAGCATATGACGAGCAATCTCAAGTTGTTGTGCAATTTGGTTGAAAAATATCTGGGTACAGTACGGTTTGAGAATGATCGATTTGCACCTATTCTCGGTTATAGGGATTTGGTTTAAGGAAATATTACGATAAAGAGGGTTTATTACGTCAAAGGCCTCAATCACAATCTCTTTTTGGCTGGTCAATTTTGTGATGCGGATTTGGAGGTTGCATTCTGGAAATCTACTTGTTTTGTAAGAGATCTTCAGGGAAACGATTTACTTACCGGTAATCGTGGATCTGATCTCTACACAATCTCTCTTCAAGTATCATCTTCACCAACTCCAATCAATTTTCTGGCAAAAACTTCACCAACTCAAGCATGGTTATGGCATCAAAGACTTTCTCATCTTAATTTCGACACCATAAACTTGTTTTCTAAGAAGGATATTGTGAATGGCTTACCAAAGTTGAAATATGTCAAAGATCAATTGTGTTCATCTTGTGAACTGGATAAAGCAAAAAAAAGCACATTCAAGACAAAGATTGTTCCAAGTTTGAAAGGACGGTTATATTTTCTTCATATGGACATATGTGGTCCAATGTGGATTGAAAGCATCAATGGAAAGAAATACATTCTGGTGATCGTTGATGACTATTCTCGATACACTTGGACTCTTTTTCTAAGAACCAAGGATGAAACACCAGAAGTACTTAAAGACTTTCTCAAGATGATTCAACGAAACCTTCAAGCCCAAGTGATTACTGTTCGTACAAACATAGGCACAAAGTTCTTAAACAAGACACTCCATGCTTATTTTAAAGAAAAAGACATTGAACATCAAACTTCTACTCCTCGAACACCTGAACAGAATGACATTGTCGAAAGACGGAACCGTACTCTCGTTAAGGTTGCTCGAACGATGCTTTCAGCTTCTAAACTTCCTTTATTCTTTTGGGCTGAAGCAATAGCAACCGCATGTTACACTCAGAATAGATCTCGCATCATCCCCAGACATGAACATATACCATATCACATCATCAATGGTAGAAAACCTTCTCTCAAACACCTTCACATCTTTGGTTGCACTTGTTACATAACCCGAGATGGTGAAAACCTTAACAAGATGAAAGAAAAAGAGGATCCGTGCATTTTGGTGGGATATTCTACTTAGTCAAAGGGATATAGAGTCTACAACAAGAGAACCAGATTGATAGTTGAATCCATTCATATCAACTTTGATGACATCAAGGAATTGTCAAAGGCGTCAGATTATGACAACTCTGGCCCCGAGCCCCAACTACAAAAGACTTCTGATCATAACCGTTCAGAACTCGGCAATCAAGACCATAGCAATGAACCTTCAAGTTCAACGCTGGCTCTAAATGTTTCTCCTCTTGTAGACATAAATGCTCCGTCATTACAAGAGTTGGAATTTCTATTAAGTCCTTCGTTCGAACAATACTTCACTGCAGGAAATCAAAGTGTGTCAAAGTCTTTGGCTCTCTCTGATAATTCTAAAAAACAAGACACACAACCTATAACAAATATTCAACCTACAACATAACCGATCACTTCAACAACAAATGTCAATGCTGAGGAAAACAACAATGATCAAGCAGCAGATGCACAAATTGACGAAAAGAATTTTACAACATCTTCAGTACACCGGTGCGTGAAGAAGCATAGTCATCTACTCGTAATGTTGATAATTCAAACATGCATACATTCTACCAACGTCATCAATATGAATACCGATGGACCAAAGATCACCCGTTAGAACAAGTTCATGGAAATCCATCCAAGCCAGTGCAAACCAGATAAAAACTTGCAACAGATCCTAAAATGTGTATGTTCGCGCTCACCGTGAGTACTGCTGAACTAAAAAACATTAAGGATGCAATGGCTGATTCTTCATGGATCGAGGCAATGCAGGATGAGCTTCATCAGTTCGACAGACTACAAGTCTAAGAACTCGTCAACAAACCATTTGGCAAGACAGTCATCAAGCTAAAGTGGTTATGGAAGAACAAAAAGGATAAAGATCAAACTGTAATTCGCAATAAGGCACGACTTGTAGCTAAGGGATATGCTCAAGAAGAGGGTATTGATTTTGAGGAATCATTTGCTCCAGTCGCTTGCTTGGAAACTATTCAGATTTTCATCGCCTACGTTGCACACAAATCTTTTCCAATCTATCAGATGGACGCCAAAACGACTTTTCTTAATGGTCCACTGAAAGAGGAGGTTTATGTTGCTCAACCAGAAGGGTTCGTTGATCCTGATCATCCAGAAAAAGTTTATCGTCTAAAGAAAGCTCTATATGGATTGAAGCAAGCTCCAAGAGCCTGGTATGATGAACTCTCAAATTTCCTGATGTCCAAAGGTTTTACTAAAGGTACTATTGACCCAACTCTATTCACGATAAGATACGAGGAGGACATTCTACTTGTGTAAATTTACGTCGATGACATTATTTTCGGGTCTACAAAATCAAAATTTTCTAAAAGATTTGAAAAATTAATGCATAGTAGATTTGAGATGTCCTTAATGGGGAAAATAAAATTTTTTTTAGGACTTCAGATCCACCAATCCCCACGAGGTATCTTTATCAGCCAGGCCAAGTACGTTTTAGAAATACTTAAAAAAGCATGGTATGGAAAGATGTGAAATCCTTGGTACACCATTGGCTACTAAACCTAAACTAGATGCAAACTTGAGTGGTTCCGTTGACCAAACAAAATACCAAATTATGATCGGGTCACTCATGTATCTAACATCTAGTAGACCAGACTTAGTGCAAGCAGTATGTTACTATGCACGTTATCAAGCAAGACCAACAGAAAAGTACCTCAAAGAGGTTAAAAGGATCTTTAGATACTTAAAGGGTACCATAAATATAGGACTCTAGTATTCAAAGGATTCTGGCTTTGAACTAACCGCATTTTTAGATGCTGATCATGTCGGATGCATTGATACTCGTAAAAGCACTTTTGGAGGAATACAGTTCCTAGGTGATAAGTTAGTCAGCTGGATGTCAAAGAAGTAGGACTGCACTGCAATGTCATCAACAGAAGCAAAATACATGGCGGTATCTGCAAGTTGTGCTCAAGTAATGTGGATGAGGACACAACTTAAGGATTATGGCTTCAACTACAACAAAATACCTTTGTACTACGACTCTCAGTCAGCCATAACAATCTCGTGCAACCCCGTGCAACACTCCCATACCAAGCACATCCATACTCGCTACCACTTTATCAT
Source organism: Tanacetum coccineum (assembly GCA_026074375.1). NCBI lineage: Eukaryota > Viridiplantae > Streptophyta > Magnoliopsida > Asterales > Asteraceae > Tanacetum > Tanacetum coccineum. The sequence continues at coordinate 8,481 of BQNB010152213.1, read as the reverse complement.
GGAACAAGTTGAACGTGGTATAATTGAATTTTAATTTATCAGAACTGAATACCAATTAGCTGACATGTTTACTAAAGCCTTCCCAGAAGATAGGTTTTAGTATCTCTTGAGTATCTTGTCAGACAAATTGGGTATGAGAATGTTTAGACCCATAGCAGAATTTGAGTCTGGCACTGAGACTCCTTGATATTTCATCAAACATTGACTTGTAAATATTTTTGAAGAAATGCAAAATACAAAAATATAAAACATATAAAACTAAATACAAAAATATAAAATTTCAAAAAGCAAATACAAAATTAGAAAAAAATCAAAAAAAACTCTAAAAAGAATCTTCTCGACATGTCTCTTGGAATCGATAACATTTACGTACCTAGAAATGTCGATTAACATTGACACGGGTATGTAAATGAAGTTCGAGCAAGAGTTTAAACGTTTCAAAACATGTCATTTCTAATTTTCTTAATGCTTATTATGTGCAAATCATACAAAGTCCTAGGACCTTCAAATAAAGGAAAGTTTATCTATAAAGATAACTTATCCTAACAACGAGAAAATCAACTTTTATCGGTCTTGAGCAGTTATTACAAGACATTTAAAGTTTTGAGCTCAAGAAAAGGAGAGTGTACGTTTCAGTGGTGCTTATCCTTGGCGTTAGAAGAGAACTCTTCTAACTTGTGGTTTTTCAAAAGTTAAATACAATTTTTCAAGAATTTCTCAACGCTAATTCAAAATATTTCAAAATTGTGTGTTCAACAATCCATCTCTCACAAAGTTATCAAAGACAATCATTTTCTAACAAATGATATTATTTTTTATAAATGAGTCAATTGTTGAGGGGGAGTTTTTCAAAAACCAAAATTTTAATGTTTTTGGATACATCATCTCACGACAATTCTTATGTATTCAAAACATTATAAAAACTCTTAATAACAACTTAGTAACAATAATGACAACTCAATAGAATATTTTTTATAAGATGATCTAGTGTTTGAGCACAATTTTTCAAGAATTCTTCAATGACAATTCATAATCTTTTAAAATTGTGTGCTCAACACTGTCACACCCTCAATTTTATATTTATTTTACAACTTAGTATCATTTTTCTTGGTGTCAAACATATGTAAAATTGAGGGGGGAGCAAGAAAAAAAGTTCCACATAATTCATGCTATAACATTCTTCTCCCTATAGAATTTTCAAGACAAATTTTAATCACTTGGTATTTCAAAGACTAAGTGAACTAGTATTTAAAATAAGCAAAGAAATGTGATTAAATGTGATCTAGAAAATAAAAAGAGATCTAAAAGACTCAAAGTGCTTCTACTTCTACCCACATGTGCAAAACGCTTTCGTTTATTGATACACGTGTGAAGGGAGAGTTTTCCAAAAGATAAAAATCTCGAAGTGTTAAACGATTTTGATAATTCTATCATATACTTTGATTGATTTTTCAAGGTTTTATGGTTAAGATAAAATACCCAACAACCTATTAATTTCATAATGATTCTGAAGTCATAAGATGGTTAGGCTAGGAATTAGTCCTATGATCTAACCAGAACCAGAGGGATCTACCCAAGGACAATCTATAGTTAGAAATAGTAGTCCTTAGGTATGATTTAGAGAAGAATGAGAAACGGGAATAATGCCGACTAAGACATGAGTTAACACTGGAACTATCACAACAAGGTGTTAGTAATGACGTCTTGGTAAGCATTGAACAGATTAAAGAATGAAAAAGAAATGTAAGGATATAGGGTCTAAAGAAAGAAGCCCTCCATATAAGTTTAGGCAGAAACCGGGTCAATACATATGCTATCAGTCTTCACAAAGATGAATTCTGGTATTGAAGAAAGACATCATAGACCCAGTGATGCACTACACAACCCTTCCCATCCATTTAAGTTTCTCTTAAAAGATACTTGTCTCATTTTTCACATAGATCAACACGAATTCTATTGACTTTCTCATTTCGAGTTAGTTGAATTGAAAAGGTAGCAGTCTGCTCCAACCTTCGATTACTAAAACCAAAACGCACAATCGAGTCTAGAGCCAATAGATCAATAAATAAATCTCATTAGGACACATTCCAAGACAAACACTTGTTGAACACCATTAAGTTCACAAGCTGTAATCAAGAGTCCTACGCATTATCCTTGTGATTTTGCCAAAACATCAGAGTGATACTCTTTAGTATTCACAGTGACAATGTAAATCCTTCCAGAGCCATCATCAAACAAGCTTTGCGGTAGGTGACTTGCTAGATTCTATATGAATCAAACTTGTGATAACTGGATATCGATTTTGGTCCAGTAAATGAATTGATGACTCAATCAGAAAGATAGTACTACCTCCGTCCTAAAATTATTGTCTAGTTTTGACTTTCTCAGTATTTCTTTGTCAACTTTGACCTTAAATATTTTTATTTATGTTATATAATATTTGATGAAAATTATATCAATGAAAAATACATTTAAAACTCAATCCATTCATATATTATGCGTCAAATATTAAATAGCACAAACAAAAATATTTAAGGTCAAAGTTGACAAAGAAAGACTTAGAAGGTCAAAAGTGGACAATAATTTTGGGACGGAGGGAGTAACTATCTGATTCACTCTTATCGTGCTGTCTGCTTTGAGATGTTCCGATAACGAGAACAAGCAAGCATGGTGAATCTAATACATCTGTGTTAGAGGATCTTACGCTTTAAGCTGGAAACCCTGTCAAGGAGATTCTTCATAAATTGAATCTACCTGATCACAGGTACAGTATCTATACTGTAAAACGGTCCTCACAGAACCGAAGGTTAACGCTACCAAACTTCGACGGATGACAAAGCCATATTCGTCCATATATGTTGTTTATCACTAAGCCATATTCGTCCATATATGTTGTTTATCACTAACTTTAAAATGCAAGTACAAATGACTGTGTTGCAGCCTCACTCCAGCTGAGTCAGATTCATTACCACATGCTCATACACAAGCTACACATACATACTATAAGCATCAAGATTCAAGAATCAAGAAAGCTCAAGAATTAAATACAAAGACTTCTGCAAACTCTAATATTCAAGATCTTCCTAAAGATATCAAGATTATCAAGACAAAGATTGTCAAGGGAGATTGTTAGCAGGCTTTCAAGATGATGCATATTATGAGCATGCTAGTCAAGACACAAGATTGCAAGGTGGCAATGACGATAAAGACAAAGAAGGAAAAGATTTAAAGATCTTGAAACTAAAGACAAAGTAAAAAGACAATGACAAAGGTTCAAGATCAAAGATCGCATAGCATGAAGGAACAAGCCTACAACAAACCAAGACTCAAAGAGCTCAAAGACAAAGAATTCAAAGACCTTGCTTTAGGGGAGATCAAGAACTCAAAGACCTTGCTTCGGGGGAGATTGTTAGCCTCAAAATATTAAGTCGAACATGGAATCTTCGGTCTTTATAATATTGACATTATAATAGGCTAGAAGGGTAAACGAGCTTGTTATTTAATCTAATATTTTACGTGTATCAGGCTAAAGCCTAAAGTAATCTCGAGCCTGGCCCAAGAAACCAAACCACATGATCCATTAAGGCTATCCATAACCGGCCTTGGTTATGGTATAAATACCCCTCTCTATGATGGAGAGGGTATTGGTGGGTTCATTTCACATTTCCTAATGTATGTGTAACCTTCCAAACACTCCCTTTCTAATCTAATATTCTATTTTTTCCTTCTCTCTTCTCCTCATCTTCTTCCTTTCTTTCTTTCTTATTATTTCGTGTATATGTGGTTTATGTGAAGTGATCATGGTTTGAATAGGGATATCATAGACTTTCCTCATTCATAGGGTTGTTGTCACACTTTGGGTAATGCAGATTCATGTTTTTTGTACCATTCTTAACTGAGTTGGCTCTATAAACTTGAGGACAAAACTTACAATGTTCCATCTTAATCAACGGTCCATCTGGTCCATCCGGTTGTTCCATCTTTGGAATAAAATACTTCCAACATTTTGCTTTTTTGTTTCCTATTCCTCCACTTGGTTTCCTTTTATGTTTGTTGTCATTCTTGTTGTTGTTGTTGTTGTTGTCGTCCTCGTTTGATTCATGACCATAATCATCACAGTTAAGGTTAATAGTTTGGCCCTAAATAACAAATTAAAAATGTAAGTACACATGAACAATAATGTTAAACACTATATAATTTATAAGTACTTCTATAGTTCCTTACTTCCATTTAAATGTTGTTGTACTAAATTTTTGTTCATAAGCACAAACGAAACACATTAAACTGATAACAATAATAATTCAAAATTACAGTGAGGTGCACATGACTAATTAAAAATAGTTTGGTGAGGAAGTATGCCTAGAATGCAAGATTATGATTATATTAAATGAATATAAAGTATGCGTCGTAAAGTGCATGATCAAGGTATGACATCCGTAATCCGACTATCATAGTATATGTCGTCATCTTCGAGCTTAACCTTTTGCAATAAATCTTATAAGATTTTACATGAATGAATCTTATACACATGCAAGCTTTTGTTATATATTATATATGAATATAGACAACAAAGAGAAACACTTACTTCCATTGAAGGGTTTGTGTTATCGACCATTTTGTTGATTTATTAATGATGATAATTGCAAGTTCTTGATGATGATGTTGTAGAGATTTAAGGGGTTCGATGATGATGATGTTATTGTACTAAAGCGTAGATGAAATGTATCAATTATTTAGACTAAAATGACTAATTATCTATTTATGACTATGTTGTCTGGATGGTTAAAAGGGAAGGGATGTTTCGGCTAGTTCGAGTTTATTGAGGGTTTTTGTTGGTTTTGAACCGAACTGACCTGAGACCGAAAAACCCAAAAACATGAAATCGATACCAGACCGATTGTCCTTCAGTTTGGTTCGGTTTGTGTCGGGCCGATCTGATTTTTCAGTCCGGGTCGGTTTTGCATCTGCCATGCTCACCCCTAGGCACCAGTATCAAATAGGACAGAAGGATAACGATTATTAAGGAGAAACGTACCCTTAACGACATTAGGGTCTTGGTTGGCTTCTCGTCCTCCCAATGCATATGCTCTTCCCCGAGATTCTCAATCCCCAGCTTGATTTCTACAATTTTGGTCCTTCAACCTCAAGCACTCACTTTGGTAATGTCCTTGCTTTCCACACTCATAGCAAGTAACTACAACCTTCTGATTTGCAACTGGGGCTCTTTGAGTTGTTACAAGAATAGGAGTCCTACAATCCCCTGTCATGTGACCAACTCTCTTGCAGTTACTACACTTCATAGTGCATGGCCCAACATGGTACAACTTACACTTGTTGCAGGAAGGAAAATTTCCAGCATACGCTTTCTTCTCTCCAAGCCCAGCAGTGTAGGCCCTTGCCACATTCTGCCTCTTGGGTAGTGGTTGTTGCACATGGTTGTTCCCTTGGTTACTCTCCCATCTTCTCTTGTTCTCAGCTTTTCTTATAGCACTAACACGTACCTTTTGGTCCATCAAACTGTTAGCCAACCTAAATGCGTCCTAGAGCCTTGTTGGTTTAACTGAAGTCACATTCCCTTGGATGCTCAATGTACTCTAATTTTCTTCCTTCATTCGCGAGACATTCTAGGCAATAGCAGAGCCAACTCTTAAAAACGTTAGGTATATCCCACAACATCAATACCCTTAACAGTCAGATTCCATAGTTCACTCTCCATCTTTTGGATTTCATTCCGCGGGAAGTACACTTCAGGCATCATCTTCATGAGTTCCTTCAAAGACATTTCATAAGCGGCATCAATTATAACCGTCTTCATATGTGAATTCCACCATGTCAATGCACTATCCAATAGGGTGCAGCTAGCATACTTCGCTTGACAGTTGGTGGCACAGTTGCTGATGTGGAACACGGATTCCATCTTCTTGAACCATCTTGCCAATCCAACTGTTCCCTCGGTTCCCTTGAAGTTGTGGGGTTGGCAGTTCAAGAATTCCTTGTATGTGTAACCACGGGTAATGTGTACAGTTCCTCATGTACCTCTACTTGTTTCATTCTGGTTTCCACTTCCGTTATCCCGGTTAGCCTCGTAAGCTGTCATTACGGTGACTACACGTTGAGCTATCAATTACTCGATGACGTCAGAAGTCATTCCTTGTCGGGTAGTCGGCATTGTTCTTTAAAATCCACAAGATTATACCACATGAGATTCCATCCAAAATTCAATCACGACACGCAATAAGTACAACGTATAAGATAATATTACGATATGCAGAGAATATAGTGAGATCATGATACGCATAGGGTATAATATAACAACCAAGTCAAAGTAAACAACATCATAATATAACAAAATCATAACCGACATAGTGGTATTAATACTTGGTAAATTGTTTTTACAAAATAAAAAGAGCATAAGCGTCATATTAATGCCACTAGCGAGTACTGCTAAACTTAGTGGGATACAATAAAGATAGCTATAAATGATACTAGTCTACTGTCTACATGTTAAGACGCTGCTCAATCCTCCCGATGTGAACTCTATCACCAACCTATGCTCCAACTTAGATATCATGTCTCGACTGATCACATCTCGTTGCTTAGCAGCCCTAGCTCTAGCCTACAAAGATGCAATCTCCTGCTTGGCAAATACAACTCTAGCTCTCAATGTCTCCAGCTCATGCTTGATAGTCTCGAGCCTGGTGATGGGAATCTCTATTAGATGGTCATACATCTCTTCGATCAACTCTCCATGATGAGTCAATCTAGCCTTAGCATGAACACCCTCTTGTGGTGCAGATGATGTACCCTAAACCTCTTGCGAGGTGGTAGCATCTCAATAGGTGGTGTGGATACTACTGCTGATGCTACTGGTAAAGGTGGGGTAAGTGACCTGCATCTCTTACGAGATGGTCAAACCAATGGTAACGAAGCTGATGATGATGAGTATATCAATACCCTACGCCTCTTATAAGGTGGTGATTACGATGTAGAGTGTGATGTCTTTGATGACGGTGATGAAGAACAGGACCTTCTATGAGACGGTCCTAGAGTATGGGGATGATGGTGCAGATGATGAAGATCTTAACGGTGATGATGGTGAATAATCTAAGGATGAGCCCGATGATAATGGTGGAAGCGCCGTGATGTACTGAGCAATGGTCGCCTCAATAGCCAATGAAAGAGCAGGTGGTACACGTACCCTCTTCCTCGTAGTCAGCAACATATGCATCCCGTTAGGGTGTATATGGTATGGGCGATCGAAAGGGATCGCTTGTCCAGGTTGGACAAGGATAGCAGGCCTGCGGGGCAATACGTGTGGTGCATGTATGATCTAGTATGGTGCAGGTGGTGCAGGTGCACCCTGAACCTCTAGTGATCCAGTTGTGTCAGATACGTCATCACCAAAAGAATCGTCCTCGGAGAGGTCCTCCTCGGGCGACTCCTCCGGGTCAGACTTCGAAACGGGATCAAGTATAGCAGTAGGCGCAGTGAGAATAGTTGTCTTATTCTATGGGGAAATCTCTAGAGCAATGGCAGGTACAACAACAACTGCTGCCCTGAGTCTGATAAAATCACATGCGAAGTAGACGATCTAACGCTCTCAGCGTCAGAGTCAGACGAAGTGGTGATGTATGAAATGGACATAGTATTGTAACAACCGATGGTTTATATAAATATCTTCTATATAACGCGAGTGTAAAGTATGTGCAAGGCAAAAGTAAAGGCACATATAAGGTCTAAAATGATCTCTTTTGCCTTAATCATGTAGTGGTTATGCATGCAAAGTGTTTATGATGCTATGCGATGCAATGTTTATGCAATGGTTATAGTCTAGGCCTAATAAGCAAACTAGTTCTCTATAATCTTGGCTCTTTATACCAATCTGTCACACCCCCAAAAAGTCGCAACAAAAAAGGTAACTGATTCGTCAATAATATATATATAATATATAAGCAAACAATCAACCCAATTACCTTCAGCCAAGGATTGGTTAAGAGTTCACAGAAATAAAATATATATGTGTCCGAAAGTTTGAGTTCCCGGGTCGTTATGTCCCAACGAGGCTGGAATGGAAAATCAAATGACGAATTGATAAACGATGTATGATTGGTTTTCTATTTCTACAAGTTAAATATGCAAAAACGATTAAATAAAACCTAAAAATGAAAGCTATATAACTTAAAACCTAAAACGGGCACGAAAAACGAGGGCTAGAAACCTAAATTTTGCAAATTAAACCCTAGAACAAATTTAAAAGCTAAAATAGATTCTAAAAGACAAATAACGAAGTTTAAAAAAAACTAGACTGAAAACGGAGGTCGTTTAACCCAAAAACGAGTCAAGACAAGAACGGGGACAAATCCCGTTCTTTAAAAAATGAATTTTTGAAAAAAAATGAACCTACGAAACTTTTAACATTTTTCCTACAAAATATATAAAAAAAGAAAATTTTCAAAAAAAAGTTTATATTTTTCTGATTAA
>BQNB010152212.1:0-13067 GCA_026074375.1 Tanacetum coccineum | reverse complement strand
ACACGACATATCAAAACATAGCTATTTAAAACATTCATCTCAACACTTATATAAACTATAACACATGTTTACAACATTTTATTATTAGCATATATTACTAAGAAAGGAAATAACAGTATAAAGTCAAACAGTTAATCTTACTAATAATAGAAAGAATAACAGCAACAAATTTATAAAAAAAAGTGAAAAGGCTACCGGCTTGAGCTGGAGGAAGCGGCTTGGAAGGAAGCTTAGCAGCTGGCTTAGCAGGCTGAGCTGCGGCTTGAGGCTTAGCCACAGGAGCAGCAGCAATCTTCTGCACGAGAACTGAAGGGTCATCGTTATCATCATCTCCAAGCAAATCAAAAGGGTTCATGGTAGCCATCTTTTTAGCTTTTGATTCTAAGACTTGAACAAACTTTTAATATTCAGTTAAGTTAGTTCGAATTCGACATATTTGATTGATTGTTGAGTTTACAAAGAGATAGATGGATAGATAGAAGTGTGTGTTTGTGTGTGTGTTTTTGGTGAGAGTGAAAGTGAAACCCTAGCCGCAATATGTGTTTTGTTGAAGATGCGATGAACCTAATCTTTAAAGACTACTAGCTTGACCCTTTTGTTGATTGGGGTCGTCGACATGTTTGTTACTTGCAACTTGTGTCCTTTAACTCTTAGATATCTTACTTTGACCACTTATTAGTACTACTTGATTTGTTACTTCTGTCGAGTTTGCGGGGTTTTTAAGTTTTTAAGTTTTAACTGACTTTTGGGTGTAAGAAGAATTGTAGATGGTTTAGTAGGTAATGAATCGTGTGATCCGAATCGTTAAGTCTTGAAGATTTGTTTTCGGGTAGATGTGTTGATATTGAAATGGTTATTCGTGTGAATAGACGTGGCATGTTCTGGTTAATTCGCTTGCATTTAGGTAATGGGATAGAGATTAGAACACGTGGCGATTTGACCAACCAACATGTGAACTCCTTTTAGACGAGGCTAGTTTTATCTCTCAACAAACTTTAACTATATATAAGGTGAGAAAAATATACTTTAATTGAGCTTTCTAAATGTTAATCTTATTGACCGTCTTCTATCTGGTCTCGATAGTCTTTTTCCGCTCGCAGATAGTCATGTTGATGTAGCTCATGTGTTGTTCGTTTGAAAGTAGATAAATTCAAAGAAACTAAACTATTAAACTACACAAAAATATAAACCTCATTGTCTTATTGCTAAAATAAATTAGCTTTGTTTATTGGTTATCGTTATTTGTTTGAACATTATCCTAACGTTATTAGTTATTTGCCAAAAACTAAATCAAATATAACTTTCGGATGCATGTATGTCAATGATTATGAATAATACTAGTACCACACATAGTATTAGATGTCTACCATAATGGAACGTGTACTTGTGGCAAACAAAAAGAATTTTGGGGTATGTGTGACATTTGATCACATTGTTGGCCCTTTTATGTAAGTTTCCCAAAGTCAAATGGTATGTATGATAATTTATGCATCACTACAAGTACTTATATGAAGTATATTTGTATAAGAGCGCTTAAAGTTTGTGATTCAAGTCAAATTGTTAACTTAGCACACCTCAATATTTTACATTTCACAATCACATAGTAAAATACCTCGTCATTAGTGGTTTAAGCGAAACCTATTTTAGGCCTTATCATTTTATTTTGTTTTTAATTTTTTCAAAAAAACTAAATTTTCATTTACAAAATAAAAAGATACATAGTATTACATTTGAAACCCCTTATGGGCCGTATGTATTACATTCCTTCATTTGTTTTAGCTAAAATCAAATAAATACACATACACAAACTAATATAAAAAAGAAAGAAAGAGAAAAAACATAGAAAAAACATCGCAAGTCGTCTTCTTCACTATGTCACACACACACACAAAAATTAACCATTTAAATAAAAATAAAAAAATAATTAAAACATCACCTTTTACAATCCACGGTACGGAAAATATTTGGCTTGAGCAATGACATCGGGGGGTGTCCGGTGTGGTCACGCCATATTAGTGGCGTCAAACAACAATACGCATCTAGGAATGACAATGGGCGGGTTTGGGGCGGGGCAGCCACCCTCCATCCTCAAACCCGATTAGCAAACTACGCATCAAACCCTCCCTGATCCTCAATGGAGATCTTAGTGGAATAGTGGGGCGCTCCATTGACGTCTTTACGAGCGCAATGCTCCACCAAATACACGTTGTTTTCTGTTTATTATTATTTTTACGCCATATTTTTACAAATGTGATTACATGCAATAATATGAACAATCAGCAACCCACTAATAAATATTAATTATGTTGATAGAAATAATGCCTAAAAACATTGTTAATATTTTTCGATCTCTCTACGTTTTGATAATCACAAAATGTAAAAACAATTAATGAAAAATTAATTATAAACAAGTAATTAGTAGTAAATTTTCATTTCGAAAATTTAATCACTTAAAGGTATGAATAAACAAATGCTTAATGTAGTTTATGATCAAATGATTTTTTATTTAAACTCACACTTTTTATAAAAATGACACAAACATTTTTATATCTTTTACAAAACATTTTTAGATTTAAAAGAAATGTTTTATTCAAATAAATATTTTGAATTCAAATTTTCTACCCAAAAACGGATAGAAATGTTTCAGAAAACACCTCCCCCAGAAAAGACAAAAAAAGGAGCGTCAGGCATGGACGGCCCCCTTCATTATAATGGATGGCCCCCTTAATTTTAAGGGGACCGACACCCTAATTAAGGGGACCGGTCACGTGTCTTTTTGTCATAACTTGCCTATAAATACTGGACTATTCTCCACTGATTTTCTTACCTTTTGCACACATCTTCCTTCTGTTCTAAATTAGTTTATACACTCCTTTCTTTCCTTTGATCATTTAATCATAAAGCTTTGTTTCCAAGTGATCCAAGCTCAATTCCTCAAGTACAACAGAAGAATACTTCTTATCATCAAATCAAGAAGTGTTATAGTATAGTTGGTATAGTTGTGTAGTTGTGTTATATCTTGTAAATCATTTCTGTATATTGAGAGGGTGTGTATCGTAGTTGTGTACAATAAGTAGATTGTTGTGATCATTGTAAGTATAGTTAGATCGAGGTGATCTTAGTAAGTAGTGATAGATTTGTGTGATCATAGTAGTGTCTTGGTGGAGTGAAGTTGTGAAGCAAAGTGAAGTTGTGAAGTGAAGAGAAGTTGTGAAGTAGAGAGAAGTTGTGTAGTGAACCCAAGTTGTGATTTGTTGTGAAGTGGTGTGTTGTGTTTGTGATAGGACTGGGTTCTAGCTAAGATTATAACTCGACATTTCGCTTAGTGTCGGAAATTGGTGTAAGCTAAGTCGTGTACGGTTTTCTCTGCCTAAAAGGAGTTTGTTGACATAGTGAAGATAACTCTCGAGTTTGGTGCTCGGGGAGTAGAGTAGGGCGAAGAGGTGCTTCGTTACCGAACCACTATAAATCCTTGTGTTGCGGTTTGATCCTTCTAACTCTTATCTCTTGTCTTTCATACTTACTTGTCATTTACTTACATACTTGTATTGTTTATATTGTGCACATATTGAGATCACACAAAAGTCGAATCTAAATTTTTATAAACAAGCATAACATTAATTTAAAAAGCGATAAACTATTATCCTTTATAAGTTTTCAACAAATTAAACATAAATAATGATAATCACGTTAAAAAAATCAAAACTTCTTTTAAAAACATTACACACAAAAAAAAAATTCCTAATCACAACTTATAATCTTGCAAAGATACAAAACTAAAAAAAATGATAATATTGATTTTATTACGTAAATAATAACATAACAATGTATGAATATAATAGATCTATATGTATATATAGTTTTGAGGTGGGGCGGTTGGGGATCTTGTGCACCGTCCCCGCCCCGAACCCGATAAAAATCACCGTTAATCCCTCAAAACCCGCCCCGTATCCAGATAAGTATCCCTCGCCCGCCCTAAAATTTTCGAGTTTTGAGTTTCCCCATTGGGTTCGAGTTACGCGTCGGTATGGTGCCGACTTCAAGCCACCATACTGAGTGCTCTAAAAGTTGAACTTGTATGCATCACTCTATCTATTAGTTTTAAAATTCGTGTACGTATGAATTTTACGCATATAATATGATGAATAATAATATTCCTTTTAGGTCGAATGAATATTGAATCGCACTATAAACTTTGGTTAAGCTTGAGAGAATAAGATATGAAGACAAGTTTTGGCAATTTTCAATTTTATAAAAGAAGGAAAAGAGAAATGGGAGGGAAAGTGAATTACAAGTCTTAACCTTCCCATGAGATGGGAAGGGGTATTTGTAGAGTGCTAATCACTCTTTTTTATTTTCTATTAATTGTTAATTAGTCCCTAAACTTTGGTATGTAAGCTATTTTTAACTAAAGCTTACATAACCTTATTACATGATTAACAAATACATAGAAAATAAAGTCTAAATACTTCTAAATTAAATAAATCACTAAAGTAACATAATCGACACTTTTTCAATCCTAACAATCTCCCTCTAAGGGTCGATTATTATGGATGATCCCTTCTTGATCCAAGTAGTCTTCCATTCACATACATTTCCCAGAGTCTCATCTGATCCCGATGCTTCAAAATATCTTCAATGTCTTCTTCATAGTATCGTAAGTATTCAGCATCTGCATCACTGGACATGGATCAACATATCCATACTTCACATCTTTGTTATACTTCTTTAACCTTTCCAAAACCCTCTTTAACGTCGCATCACAAAACTAACGAATCTCCTTTTGAATCATCACTCTCTTTTCTTTCTTGTTGTTCTCATAGATCATTATAATTACCAATTCAGAGGTGATGGTAAATAATTCATATTCTTCAATACCATGGAATGTGATTGTTGGAGTAGTGAGGTTGACTTTCTGCTAGCAACTCTCAATGCCTAGCTAAAAATCATGAACTTTTTCCCAAATAATAGTGCTTCTGATAAAAATGGTCAATGATCCCAACAACCCAGTTTCTTTGTAATTATCTACTTTGCCATTAATGCATAACATATACAAATCCTCAATGTCATTCTTGTTGAGATATTTGTAGTCTGGTTCTGTAATTGGAAAAATATTTCCATTAGCTCTTCTCACTATCAATGTCTCAGCAAATCATTAACAACTTTTTGTAGTTGAGTTTCTTCAACTTCCCCTGATATATCTTCCCATAGATCTTGTGACACTTCTTCATTGGGAACTTCATCATCATCTATTTCAAAACCATCCATCCAAGCATCAAATTTATCTAATTATTCTTAAGTACCTGAGCCTGAAGGATTTGGTTATTGGTCCATAGCTTGTTCTGATGACGATTCACCAACTGAGTATGTTCCATGTTTAGACTTTTTGCCTCTTCCCACTATTCTCCCCCTTAGGATGAGCATCATCTTGATGGTCGTCATGATCTCTAGGGCGAATAGCAGCAGTTCTACAAGAAGTAGCAGCATATCTCTCAAACTTCATCTTTAATGACCACCATATTGAAATATCATCCTTACGAAGCTTCTCATCCTTCTTCATCATTAAATACAGTTGATACTAAAGGTCTTGAGCAAAAGATGCAGGAGCTTGAGTTGGGTGGACATGAAGAATGTTGTTTGACATGTAATTTCTTAAAAATGTATCAACCTGTAGAGGAATATTGTTAACAATGGCATTATTAACTTGTAAAGTAATCTATGCCCAAAGATTTTCACGTTCTTTCTGCACGGCCTTATCTATCATGGCAACTACATCAGCTTAAGTCTTTCGTTTATCCAATAATAAGTCTTCAGCAACATATAACGGGACAGTCTTCTTTGCGATTTCATTGACTCGATCACCAACCATTGAAGGAAGAAATTCCTCTATTGTAGAGTGTAAATGTTTAGCGAGCTAATGAAACTTCTTCATTGGCAAGAAATGTTTCTTTAAACGTGCAAACATGTAACCATAACGTCTGCCTATTTGCTGGATGAAAGTCTTGTAGTGTCTGAACCTTCCAGATTTGGGTTTTGGTGAAGATGAAGAGGGTGTAGTATCAGTAACTATCAATTCCTGGAGTTTCTCCTTATCCACAGATGAATGAGCATCTTCAATAGTGACCGTCAATTCTTGGAGTGTCTCCTTATCCATAGATAAAGGAGCAATATGAGTTATAGGGGATATAATGGGTGTGGGTAAGGGTGAATCCCTAATCTCCTCTCTTATTTTTCCCTTATCTCTCCTTTTTAGCTAAAACTTATCTCCAGCTGACTCTTCATCCTCTCCAACATTGATAATCACTATGTCAGCATCTTTCTCTACCTTCGGACTTTTCCTTATCACTCCTAGTCTCTATCCTAGTGTTGTGATCTTCTTGATTATTAAGAACATCATCCATAAAAGGCATCCACATCCACATTCTCAGTTCCTTCCAGCAATACTCTTCATCCACCATGTGCTCTTTAACTCTTTTAACATTCTGTTAAGCTTCATAATCTTCAATACTTCTTTATGTAGCAATACTCATTTAGATTGTTTTAGCCAAATTAGTAATGTTAATCTCAGCAGCTGTTGGTATTGGTGTTTCTAGATCTTGTCTTCTTGGTGGTACGCGAAGTCTAATTATTGTTGACTTGCGTTGATCACTGGATTCTCCTTTAGTAACTTCAGGGTTAGGTATCCTAGGGGTGCTAGTTGTCCTATGCGTTCTCTGGATAGACTCAATCGGTTGTGACTGAGTCGTAGGAACATCTACTCGAAATACTGCAATATACATTTGATAATGTGCAGTAAGCTTCATTTCATCAGTCAGCATCAAATTAGGGATCTTCAATCCTATTCCTTCCTTATTCTTCCTAGAGCTGAAGATGTTTTTGACAAGATCATCATTCTCATCTATGTGATAGTTATCATGAACTCTTCTATAGATATCAGGATGCTCAATCATGTAATGATTAATAATAATCTTTGTGAACCTTGGGTAAGGAATTAATGATGTTAGATGAGTAAGAGAATAGTATAATTCTACCTACAACACTTCATCATAGTCCACATGCACATTGTTGATGAAACAATAGAGCATTTGCATGATTTGTACCGGTGGCTGATCATAACCTATGACTCGAGTGGTTAAGCATCTTGCAAAAATCTTGCACAGTGTCTGCCACGGCTGTGGAAGTCCTTTTGACATAAAATTTGATGGTGATCTTAATGTAAGTGAAAAACCAAGAGCATTGCGGTAGAATAGAACCACCTAACTAAAAGTGTGAGCATCAACAAATCCAGCATGGTTGTTGTCTGTAGCTTAAGGCAATCAGAATATGGGTCTAAAGTCAGCTACAGTCATTGTAAGCTCTTTAGTATCAAGAACAAACTTGAACTTGAACTTTGATTGATCCACCTTCAGAGCAGGCCAGAATTAAGCCATGTATATCCAAGGTACTAACGCAGAAGCTGCTACACATGGTCTGAGTGGATGGTTGTTGAGGATGTCTGCAAGAATCTTGCTTTCATTAGGACATTGTGGATTGACCAGATCAAACTTCTTGTTAGCATCCATGAGATCAAAGCGTTTGTTGGGTGGACAAAATTGGTCTTTTGGGACATCTCTTTGTTGTAGTTGTGCCATGATGAATTCTGAATGAGTGACAATAATGTGTTAGATCAAAAACAATTCACATATAACATTTTTGTCTCTTTCTGCCCTGTCTGTTTTATATGTTCTGGAAATTCTTTTTGAGCATATATTTGATCAATTTTTTTCTCATGTGCTTATTCTTGCTTTTACGAGCATATGTCATACGCTTTATTCGCATTATTCTTTTGATTTCACTTTTTTGTGATCTGACAATTTTTTTCGAACAGACTTTTGATTTACTATTTCTCGTATGGTTTTTGTCTCTCTTTTTGTTTAGAAATTCCTCACCAAAAAATCTTTGTGTAATGATACTCTTTCAAGAATAATGATGATAAACTCTGATTTTAAATAAGACTCTGCTATGAGAAATTCAAGAGTTATCAATCATGTTCATAGAACTTTGTTTGTGAAAGAGTACCATCTTAACACAACACAGAAAAGGAGATTTCACCAAAAATCACATGTTTGATTTTTTCAAAGACTTGTTTGAATGAAAATATGGCAAGGAATCAAAATTCTTTTATACAACAATTAAATGGTCACTAAGAAACTATCACATTCTGAACTTTGGATAACGGTCGAAACCAGATAAAACTTATACCTTGTTAAGGTCAATAAGTATCTACCACAATCAACTCAATCAAAAAATGGTTGAAACCAAACATAACTTAGACCACTTAAACAATTGTGAATAGAAGTGTCTGACTCAAGCTATATTGTTCATTAAATCATTTACAGTTTGATTAGTCCGCTTTTGAAATCCTTTATGAAAAACTGTATGTGATTATGAGTGTTAAGCCACATGAGATACAGATCCGTTATAGACATTTGAGCTTTACAACAATACATTCAGAATATTAAGCTGGTATATACACAATTTCACCGAATGAGTCCATGAAGCCCAAAACTTAGCCCAAAATGTATCAAATTCTCATTTTCGATATAATATTAAATTTTGACTTTGACTATCAAAATTAACCATTTGACTATATCGAAATCAACCCTTTGACTATATCGAAATCTACCCTGTGACCATCTCGAAATCGACCAGTTTGACCATATCGAAATTGACCAGTTGACCATATCGAAATTGACCAATTGACCATATCGAAATTGATCCAACTTATCAAAAATGGTCATTTTATAACGTTTAATCCCTTTAACAGTCATCAAAGATCTATTACAATCATCTATGTATAATCTTAATCAATTTCGACCTTATCAAAATTTGTCAGTCATATCAAAAATGGCTAAACATGCACCCTAGATGATTTTAACAACAATTAATCACTCATATAATTTATTGCAAGCATCTATGAACCTATATCAAACATCAATTACAAACCCCCCAATTTCAACAAACCCTAATTTTATCAAAATTTATTTTCGATATCAAGAACTCAATCGAATCACACCAAAAAATATAAAATCGATGATTTTCTTACGTTTTGAAAGAAGGTTTGTTTTCAATCGTTATAAAACCGAGATTATACTCTACCGAAATTTAGCAAACCCTTCTTGTCGAAATTGAGAAATAAGAATAAAAGGACAAATGAAAAATCAATTTTCTTTTTATACTCATCGAAATTTAAGGTTTGACCCGTGGTTTGACCGGTTTTAGTTTCCGAAATTGTCATTTTTCGCCATTGTCTTTTATTTATCAAAATTTGTAGGTTTCAAGTGTAGCACATTTAGTCCCTTGAGTTTATGAATAATTTTTAAAACCAAATTTCACAAACTCCCCCTCCGAGTGTGATCCATTTGCTTGGATAGACCTCAAAAATGGATTTTTGTCTTTTCTAAAGTCCGATTTATCACAAAAATTTATAACTCCCCCTCGAATAAACACTCGTTTTGAAAATAAATCATTAGTTTATTTAACGAATTTAATCGAGAGATCATTGTTTTCATTGCAGTTAAAGACTTGTGACTTTTCGAAGATGAATTAACACAAACTACGTAAATGGAATATTTACAAAGCACATGTTTTAGCAGTGACAACACATTTTTCTTAGAATAACTTCCCCTCAGATCATGATCCCGTTTGAACATTTAAAGAGTTTTTGAGAGAAATCGAATCATGAATCTGATGTAAATGAGAAGTCATGTGTTTGTGTTTAAATTATGTTTTTGAAATTTTATATTTATATTTTGTATTTGATTTTGAATTTTTTGAATTTAAAGATAATGTTTTTTCGTTTTTATATTTTTCTGATTTTTATTTTGTTTTTGAAAAATTTATTTATAAGTTTTGATGTATGATCTTTTTAAGAAGATGACTTTCCAGACATTCCAACTATGTTAGAGTCATACATCGCATACCAATTCGATGAACTAGATACTTAAAGCGTTCCTTTGAAGGAGCTTTGGTAAATAGATCAGCGAGTTGATATTCTGTCCCGACAAAGTAAAGTTTTACCGTTCCCCTCTCAACATGTTCCTTAATAAAATGATATCGGATGTCAATGTGCTTAGTATGCGAGTGCTTAACCGGATTGCAAGAGATTGCGATAGCGCTCTTTGAATCACAATACATCGGTTGTTTATTGAATTTGTATCCATAGTCCAAAAGCTGTGACCGCATCCAGATGACTTATGCACACCAAGTGGATAATGATACATACTTAGCTTCAGCAGTGTATAACATAGTACAATCTTGCTTTTTGGAACTCTAGCTCACTAGCTTTTCACCTAGAAATTGTAAGCCTCCAGACGTACTTTTGTAATCATCATGACACCCTACGTGGTCTGTATCTGATTATGCGATTAGTTTAAAGTCGGATTCCTTCGGATACCATAGTCCCATGTTATAAGATTGTCTCGGGTATCGAAAGATCCACTTAACCTCTTTGAGGTGTTTGACCGTAGGTCGTGCCTGACAATGCGCACATACAAAGGTGGCAAAAGCAATATCTGGTCTACTGGCGGTGAGATACATGAGCCCTCGATCAATGCTATGATATTTTGTCTGATCGGTAGGAGTGCCCTGTAAATTAGCATCCAGTCTGGCAGTAGCCATAGGTGTGCTCATGGAGTCACATTTATCCATTTCATGTTTCTTTAAAAGCTCGATTGCGCATTATGACTAACTAATAAAGATGCCACGGGGAGATTGATGAACTTGAAGCCCAAGAAAGAACTTCAATTCACCCATCATCGACATCTCAAAGTTGTTTTTCATAAGATTTGCAAAATATTTTGAAAAATCTGGGTTTGTAGAACTAAAAATGATGTCGTCGACATATACTTAAACAAGTAAAAATGGTCTCACCACGAAACGTCTCATGAATAAAGTCGGGGTCAACAATGCCTTTTGTAAAGTTATGTTCAATTAGGAATGAGGACAATTTGTCGTAGCACGCTCCTGGAGCTTGCTTGAGACCGTACAAAGCTTTCTTTAACCTCTAGACATGGTCTGGAAAGTCTAAGTCAATAAAGCCGTTGGGTTCGCTTACATAAGCTTCTTCTTTCAATGGCCCATTAAGAAATGTTGTCTTGACGTCCATTTGAAAGATTATAAAGTTTTTATGAGCAGCGTAAGCAACAAACATCATGACTGCTTCAAGGCGAACAACTGGAGAAAATTATTCTTCAAAATCGATGCCCTCATCCTGTTTGTAACCCTTAGCCACAAGCCGGGATTTGTTTTGGATTACAATATTTTCTGCATCCGATTTATTCTTTCAGAGCCAATTTACTGCGATTATGTTCCTTTCAATAGGTCGTAGAACCAATTCCCATGCATCTAGTCTCTGAAATTGATGCAACTCGTCTTGCATACACTATAGCTAGCTGTGATATGACATAGCTTCTTTGATGTTCTTAGGCTCAATAGTACTCAAAGTTAAAGCATGCATACATACTTCTGAATCTGTAATGAGCCTACTTCTTGTCATCACTGGCCTAGAGGGGTCACCAATCACTTAATCTAAGGGATGAGCTTTTGTCCAGACATGTGTTGAGGGTTGAACATGAGTGGTTACTTGTAAATTTGACGGATCTTTAGCGGTTTAAGATGACTCAACTTCTTCAAACATTGGAGTATGATATGGAGAAAACAACGTGTTGCCATCAAGATCTGCAGAATCTTCTTCCTGAATTAATTCATATACTTCATCATTTAAGATTGGAGAAATTTGTTCATTAGAAGAAAATACCAAGAGAGGAGCTTCATTGTCTTCAACGATGATTGAAGATGACGAAGGTGTGTCTTGATTATTAAGAGTTGTTTGTGCAGTGGAATTGATGGACACTTCAGAAGGTCTCTTCTCAAAGTATTCTGATACGATTATCGTAAGGGACTTCTACAAGAAGTTTTACAACTCCCTAGGCAGAGTACCTAACCGTTATAGTCGTAGTATAGGCAAGACTCGGGGGTTGTTATCGTTCTTTAGGGTAATAGGTTGGGAAGGCTTGATCATGGTCTAACAGAATTCTAAGGGTTGAGAGAAGATTATTTTTGTATTTTTATATTTATAAGAAAATTGTGCAGGAACGGATAACCAAGAAAAGGACGAAAAACAAAGCCAAAACGACAAAACCGGACTCGGAATGGAAAAGACTGTGAAAGACAAAGCCAAATCAAAGCCGGAAAGTCAATCAAGTCAAAAAGTCAACAGAAAAGTCAACTGGTCAAAGTCAAAGTCAGTCCAAGTCAACCCCGAGGCCAAAAGACAAAGAAATACAAGTTTAGGGACTGAATTTGTAAATCCCTAAACTTGTATTTTAAAAGAGGAAAAGAAAAGACAAGGGCTTATTTTGCAATTTGCTCAAAGTGACAAGTGGGGGGGCAAAACTGCCAACCCCCCTAACTTGTACACCACAAGGACTAAGGGTGAAAAGAGTTATATAACTCTTGGGGACTTGTTTTGCCAAGTCCCCAAAAGTTATATAACCACAGGGACGAAATGTGCAAACACACAATTAACTTAGAGGGACTATCTTTGCCAAATGGTGAAACTTTCACTCTGTTATAACCAACTTCTTTTCCCGCTTTCTTTTTCCCCCCAAAAACACTCACGGGTGTTTACACCCGTTTTTACCCCATGAATCTTCACCACCTCCATGGATAATCGATTTCCCCCTCCTCCACTACCTTTCCCAGCAACAAAAGTGCCAACTTGGCAATCCCACACCCCCCAAGACCAAATTCGACGACTAAGATTGAATTTTGAGGATTGAAGGGCCAAGATTAAAGGTTTTAACACTCTCACAAAACAAACACACCTGTGTTTGTGTGTCTACAAACAAGCACAGCAAGAAGAAAGAGAAAAAGAAGACCTAGTGTAGATTTTCGGCTATAAAAGCCTTGTAAGCCATTGTGGCAAGTATTCAAGTTTTAATTAAGTTTTAGCAAGTTTTTAATTAAGTTTTTATTGTAGTTTAAAGTATTTTTAAGTCATTGTCTCTTATGCATTTGTAATTCTC
>BQNB010152211.1:4107-14460 GCA_026074375.1 Tanacetum coccineum | reverse complement strand
GTTGAAAGGGTTGTTAGGTTGGTTCTACCTTGATTTAGAACCTGGTATTTAGCTTTGTACCGGATAAAGTGTAAGCGACGATGGGTTAGTTCTACCGGTGTTAGGACTTGGTATTTAGCTTTGTACCGGATAAATTGTAAGAGACGTTGTGTAAGGTTTTCTCCGCCTAGAAAGGAGCTTGTTGATTTAGTGAAGTAACTCTCGAGTTGGGTACTCGGGGAGTGGAGTAGGGCGGAGAGGAGCTCCGTGACCGAACCACTATAAATCATCGTGTTCGGTTTGCTTTCTCTTTTACATATCGTCATCTCTCTACTTTATAATTATGTTTGTGTTGTAGCTTGATGTTTATGATTGTGTTGTGACTACATGCTTATTCTATGGTTTCCATTGTTCATATAGTCATAGACTATTTTTGGTACCTTTCATATTAAGTCTTGATTGTTTGGGTATTTGATGCAAAAGTTTTAAGATTTTAATCAAAAACGTATTCACCCCCCTCTACGTTTTCAACAATTGGTATCAGAGCCACGTGGCTCTAGTTTTCAAAACAAATGGTTTTCAAAACCGAGTACTTTCCATGTATCAAATTATCCAAAAAGCGAGACTTAATATGAAAAGTATATCGATCTTAAAAGTCTTGATTGTTGAATATCTTTGTTATACAAGCTTAGATAATGTTCAAAATTTGTTATGTAAACTTACCTTAAAGCCTACCAAGTGTTAAACCTTTTCGTCGGGTCAAAATATGAGTTTTTAGAAAAATCGATCAGACCGGCGGTTCTGTTCGCTAACAAAACCGGTTCCATTTGGCAA
Source organism: Tanacetum coccineum (assembly GCA_026074375.1). NCBI lineage: Eukaryota > Viridiplantae > Streptophyta > Magnoliopsida > Asterales > Asteraceae > Tanacetum > Tanacetum coccineum. Next base: position 13,647 of record BQNB010152211.1, on the reverse strand, counting down.
AGGAACAGGAGGACCCGGTTCTGCAGTAGGTTTTCCAAAAATTTGATCAACTTCAAAAGATCATAAAAACATAACCGTAAATCCGTACGAGTCGTGCCACCTACCGTTACGAAGATAATTAAGTTTACTTTCTAATAAAATAGGTTAGAGGTACTGATTATAAGTTTAAGTAAATTGAATTCTCAAAATACAACAAAGTGTCCAATATTTCAAGTTTCGTATCAACATGAAAACTCAAATTTTTTGGTTGGGGAATTTTGGTGGGTATCCATTGAACTTTTATGCATCATTTCTTGAAATAAAAATAGTTTGGCCTTTAATCAAGCTTGTTATACATCTTTATATTCAACGCAAGGCGAAAAGAATTTTTTTTTTCGTACGATAAATGACTAGTTGTCTTAACTTAGATTGTTTGTTTGTTTTGATTGTATGCTCATCTCAAATTAAAATTAAACTTGTTTATTAGTGGATCATACATGTCAATCTTGTCATTCCTTCGCGTGTTTGATTGATTTAAGAAATTTACATGTCAATATGGTTTCAAAAGGAGTGTTTGGGATAACTTCTAGTTTTGTTGAAAATGTTCCTCCTGTAAATGCTTAGGTAAGTCATATATGTATAAATGATGTTTAAATGTGTAATATGGTATATAATTACTTTTTGCACCTTAATTGATACTATATACTCTTTGAATCTCATATGTGATCTTGTTATTTTCATGTATCATTAGTGTTTGGGATAACATGTTACTCATGTGTTAGCTTTTCGATTTCATAAATATGCTTACTAAATCTTATGCTAGGTTGCGTGTACTTCATGTAGGCATATTTATCATTCCATGCTTATGCTATATCAACTCTTAAAGATTAAGATCTAAGTAAGATAGTTAAGTGTTTTGTAGAATATTGGTATAAGACATATGCACATTAAAGTGGGATTGGCAACTTGAATGTTTCATCCGAAATACTCAAGTAAGGATGAAATGTAATGATGTCTTGTTGTAGCTTTAAAAGTATTTTTCAAAGCGGGTCAAAGTGATAAATTATTGTTTTAGTTAAAACGGGTCAAAACTAGTGTTTGGCAAAACCTATAAAGAATGGTTTCGCGGTTCATTTAGACCAAGTGTGCATTTGATATTGAAGTATATATTTTATGAACAAATTCTGAAAGTTTTGATGTTATATATAAAATCGGGACAACAAGTTTTGTAGAAAATGGGTCATTTTGGGAATTTCATGTAAAATCAACCATAAGGAGTTAGAACTTGTGTCACCCGCCATTTTAAAGGCAATTGAGTCTAGATAGTCTCAAATGTTGATTTGTGGTTTCTAAAATAATAACAAATGGTCGATTTTTGGTCATGGCGTTTCCGCCAAAAGTTTTAAATATTTTTGGTTTTCTTAAAAAAAAGGGGCATTTCAAAAATACTTCGATAAAATTATCTACACATTGTGACATTGTCATTTCATCTTGTCAATCCTCCATAACCACTAGTTCACCAACTTGTTCTCCATCTCCCAAACACTACTAATGTTACATTTTCCATACTAGTGGTAAATATGATCTTTTCTTTGTTAGTCTTTCATGACTTCTTGCATTGCATATACATGTGTTGGTTATATGTTCTTGTTTGATTATTGTTCTTGTCATTATTTTGGTGTTTGATAACTATATGATTCATTCACAAATGCATAATCCTTAGGAAAGGTTTTTGTTTCGTTCTTAAAAAGTTTTCATGCTTATATTCGTGATACTAAAGGCTTAAACATGACTTGCATGATTTTGTCTCTTATATGATGTCTCGTATGATCTCATAATTTTTCATTTTGATATATGATGATTTTTTATATGGATATATTTATGTTTGATTGTTCTTGTTCATTGTTGGCATTCCTTAAATCTATATGTATGATGTTCTAGTTTATGCATGCTCAATTATGATTTACATGATCTTTTCATCTTGCTCCTTACATGACATTGCTACATGATACACTTGCTACTTGTGCACTTATGTTATGTCAAAGTGTTTTTGATATTCTTGTAGAAGTTTATGATCTTTCTTTCAAAACCATATTATTTTGAAATTTATAATTAAGAACCAAAATAGACAAACAAGCGACGGAACAATATAACAAGGTTGATACTTATTCTTCACAAATAAACAAACTCAAAATCAATAAGAGACAATCATATAATCAATATCCCTCTTATCATTGTTAGTGCAATCGCTTGCTAATCTAAAATCATCTTCTTTATTATGCTTGTGTTTGGTTTAAACAATTTGGAACATGTCTTGTATGAATTCTTTCTCTTCTTGCTCCTCTTATGTTTAGATTATTGCTTGTTGACTATTGATCTAGATTGTTTAATTTAATGTTTTGCTCTATGGGATTTGACTCTTTGATTATTCTCTACTTGTTGTATTAAGGAGCGTTTGGAATAATCAAATTGTGTAGGCTATAAGCATTGAATCTAATCCATGAGCTTTTGAATTAATCTAGTATGACCATTTAATCTACAATATAAGTAAAATCAGAGTTAGAATTCATTTTGATCACTACTAGAGATTTTTAGATTTTAGGAACCAAGGTTGCATCAGCCGGTTCCTTTTGCAACATTGGCCGGTTCTATTAAACCAATGGAACCATCGATGCCGATTCTACAGAAGGCACTTTTGCCATTTGGGGTAGTTAACTTTTTTTTCCAACACTTCAATTAGGTTATTTATACTTGTCTTAAGGTCGCCCAATAGTTAGTTTTGACTTATCTAACATTTAAGTCCTTCTAAAACTCATAAAACTATCCAATATTATTCGAACGTGTACTATGACATTTTTAACTAGTTAAGCTCTTAAGTCCTTCCTATTTATGTGTCTATTTAAGAACATGCTTTGTTTGGATATATGTCTATATATGTGTCTACTTGTTAAGTCTTTAGTGTGATAATACTTGATTAAGTTTCATTCGTACTTGTTGGTATAAATGTTTGAACTATCATGTTGTGAAATGATATTCTTACTTCTATCTTGTACTAACTCGTATGGAATTGTGTAGGTCAATAAAGATCGACATGATTATCAAGTTAGTTTGTGCTCATCTGCACATTCTTGATGTTTTAGTCAATGTTTCTCATTACATGCTCATACATGATGATCTTCATCCTTTGTGCATACATTGTTAGTCGCTTGCATTGTCATCACCACCTTCCGCCTCATATTTCACTACTCACAAAGTCATTATGTCTATCACCTAAATTGCCTAATCATATCACAAGGTAAAGTTAATTGAAAAGTCTTTTTACTTCTATCAATATTGAGTCATCCGCCGTGTCTTTCTTATAAAAAGAATCATCACGAATCTTTCCGCTACCACCACCATAACCACAACTTACTTGTAACTCACAACCAATACAACCTATGAAGGTTAAATCACCTTCAACATATCCCGAAACTCATAAGCTTGTTTTGTCAAAATCCAAGTGAATTTCATAATGAAATGCGTCTCATTCTCAAATACATCCTTACAACCTTTATCAACCTCACTACCAAAACCAACCACGATGATGCAAGTAGTAGGATTATACATTTTATATTATACTTCCTCTAGTTTACTTTTCTAGGAGTTTCTTTTGGAAGTTCATATTGAATTCTAGCTTTGGAGGATCATATCACACCATACATACATCTCATTATATATGACTTCCTCGAAAGGCATATATATATTGCACTAACTTTTCTTTGTAGGTTCATATTCATATACACATCTTGATGTGTTTGGCATACTTTTCTCTGGACGAAGTTTGCAATTGTTAATTTTCTTTTGTAGGTTCAAACATATACACTTTGTGGTATATGGCATACTCATCCAAGGATGTAGAGCAATGTTTATTTTTCTTTTGTAGGTTTATCTTGACGCCCTCAAGCAAGGGGGAGCATTTGTTAAGCAATCATATTGATTCGTCTATACACTTGTTGTATATGACATACTTGTCTACGGACAAAAGCTATTATTGCACTCATATTTTGTATTGCAGGATCCTACTTGATGCCCTTGAGCAAGGGGGAGCTTCTGTCGAGCTTTCCTAGCATGCATCTTATATACACTTTATTTTACTCATCCAAGGACGAATCTAGTTTTACACTAATTTTTATTTGTAGCTTTTTAATCGTATCCTGACGCCTCAAACAAGGGGGAGTACTCGTCAAGGGGGAGCATGCACGCAATCATCATTTTTACTCTTCGACAATCATTTGCGTTTTGACCAAAAGAAAGATGTCATTTTCTTCATCATATAGTTATATATTTTTACATGTTGCACGAAACTTCATTAGGGATGATGCAAGCTCGCCTTTTCGGGAAGGACACACCGTTTTTGCTTCGAAAAAAGGGGGAGAAGAATGTAAACGGAGAAGGTAATGTTAAGGGATTACGGCGATACAAGTAACTTTTACATTTACTATATATTAAGTTTACATATTTTGTCATCATCAAAAAGGGGGAGATTGTTAGTGCAAATATTACGATATTTAATTCACACAAGTTTGTTTTGATAATGACAAAGATGTAACTTGTAATACATAACGTAAAATGTATAAGTTACTCATAATCATATTTTATCTCAACATACATCAACACATCTTGACATCTCAAGTCCCCGTATGTTACAACACAGGTTCGTACATGTTTGTTATATGGCATTATGATCAAATCCTTAACAAACCATTAAAAATGTTTTACTTGCACTTTGCATATTTTTAAGAAGTAACTAGCACACTTTTAGAAAGATTAATATACTTTCTGTCGGTACCTATTATATCATTTCACTTCCATACAAATAGGTATGAATCAATGATAAGAATCATAAGAAAAGAGATAGAAGAAAGAAAGAAATAAAGAAAGAAGAAGATGGTTGATTACTTGTAAAATGAGAAAACTTACATATGAGACCAACACCCTCTCCAAGAGTGGAGAGGGGTATTTATACTTTCTTACTAACCTAGGGTGACGCCTAGGTGTAGTGTTGATGGGTCGGCTCGGGTTTTTGGGCTTTAGCCCGCAACGTATACAATATTAGATTAAATCACGAGCCCAACTCCCTTTTTAGCCAAATACAACGACTAATAAATAAAGACCGAGTTTCCTTGTTTGAATTAATATTTTGAGGCTAACACATTGCTATCCAACAACCCACTCCTTTACTCAAGAACCAAGCATATTGATATAAGGCATCACTTCACCAGGGATCATATCTTTAAGGGTGACACTAAATTACACTTTATCCCCGCTGAATATCAGCTAGCTGATATATTCACTAAACTTATGGATGAACCTACTTTCACAAGACTGAAAGTAGAGCTAGGAATGCTAAACATAGATTGATCAGTCTCCCTGATCAAAAGTGTTCAGTATGGTGTATATTCTTCTCTCCCTGATACCTTCTCCTTGAAACATACATGAACCTCATGAGACTGATGGACATATTAAATGAAGTAACTAAATGCTTCATGTCTTTAGTTACTTAATGTCCTAGGTTGGTGACTGAACACATTAAATAAAGAACAAATATTATATCTAACTGCCATTCAATAGTTGTGGGCCCCTACTTCTTCTATATATCACTCAAATAACCCACTATGCATTAAATGTGCACTCCCACATACATGATCCCTTCTTAATATGTCTTATCAAACGCCGTTTGACCGTTATCCATACGTCATGCCTACAAAAAGTGTATGACAATAGAACGGTGAAACAGTTGCCGATATGAAAGGGATGATGCAAGTGGGATGGCAGCATTAAATATGGTTACTAAACGATTTTTTAACTTTTTCTTAAAATAAAAAGTTTAAAAAATATTAAAACCTTTTCACATCCACCTATAAATATCCCTAACCCACCTACTGATGACTCTGAGGTTCGTCCACTTAAGGAGTATTTGATCAAGTTTTCAGTGATGAATGGCAAAAAGCCATTAACCCTTGACTTCAAAACCTTTACTAAATCCACTGGACTTGATTATGCAAAAGGCAACTATGTGTCTCATTGGAAGGGTTTCCTTTTGTCATTGTGAATACTAAAAAGGTACACTCTGAATGATCTGACAGATCCAAGGATTAATGCGTAGGACTTTGTTAACCCGATCTGTGAAACTGATGCATGTTCAACAAGTGTTTGTCATGAGAATGTGTACCTAATGAGATTTATTTAATGTTCTTCTTGGCTCTAGGACTCGATTAGTGCGTTTTAGGTATTTTAGTAATGGATAGGCTGGAGCTGACTACCACCTATTCAATATTAACTAACTCAGAGTGAGAATGTCAATGTTGTCGAGTGGTATCGCCGTGTACCAAAGTGAGACAAGTTTTATTTTGAGAGAAACTCGAATGCTTGGGAAAGGGTTAGTGCTTGCATCACTGGATCCATGAGTGTCCGTACTTCAATGTCAGCAATCAAATTGTGATTCTGACAGGCATATGCTATTGACCCGGTTTATGCCTAAGTTCGTGTGGAGGGCCTACTTTCTGTACACCCTTTATCCATACCATTTCCTTGTTCATTCTTAAAACCCTTCTATGCCTTACCAAGACGTCATTACTTACACCTTGTTGTGATGTTCCAGTGTTAACTCATTCTTTAGTCGGCATTTTTTCCCTTTACACTTATTCATTCTCCTATCATATCTAAGGAACTGTATTTCTAGAACTATGGGTGTCCTTGGGAGATCCTCCGGTTCTGGTTGGTATCATAACGACTGATTCCTAACCTAACCACCTTATGACTTCGCAACATCATCGTGAATTAAGATGTTGGTTGGGTATAAGATCGTACCTTAAAACCATTTTTCGACTTAGCCACTGTTGAGTTCTAGTAGATCACATTCTTAATTACATTTTCTCCCCTATTTTAAATTCTAAGTCACTCTTAGTTTTTGAAATTCTAGTGTGATTAAAATTTGTCTTGTAAGGCCAAGGGGAAAAATGTTAAAGCTTAGCTGATTTTATTTGGAACTGTTTCAGCTTGCTTCCCATCAAGTTTATTATGTGACCCAATAAATAATGATACCACGTTGTACAATCGATATAAAATTTAGGTTGAATCACTTTGTCATCTTTATAACTATATTCTATTTAATTGTCATTATTATCTTGTTGTTTTTATGAGGATTTGTTGGGAATGGGTTTGTAATACATACGAATGGTCGTGTTAATGATGTATCCAAACTCATTAAATTTGTTTTTCGAACAAACTCCTCCCCTTGAATGATGGATTGTTAAACACACAATAATTTTGTATGATATGAATTAGTCAGTGAGAAATTCTTGAAAAATTGTGATTCAACATTTTGAAAAACATCATTTAGAAGGACTTCTCTTCCAACTCTAAAGGGTAAGCGCATTATGCGTACACTATCTTTGTTCTTGAGATCAAACTTTTGTGTCTTGTAAGAACTGCTCAGACCGAGAATAGTTGATTTCTCGTTTTTAGGATAAGTTATCTTTATAGATAAACTTTCCTTGCTTTGAAGTCAGGGGTTACGTACAATGATATTTGCACATAAGCCATTAGAAAATTAGTAATGACATGGTTTTGAAAGCATCTGAAACTCCTGTTTGGTACTTTATTTACACGCCCGTGTCGATATTTAATCAAACATTTCTAGTACGTAAAATCCTTATCGATTCCAAGAGATGTCGTGAAGAATATTTTTTGAAATATTATGATTTTTTGAGTTGTATTTTCTTTTTGAATTTTTCTATTTTTGTATTTTTCTTTTTTTTTCAAAAATATGTGCATGTTGATGTTTGATTAGGTATCAAGCAGATTCATTTGTCAGAACCTCCAGTTCTGCTGGAGTCAAACATCTCATACCAATTCGTCTGACGAGATACTGAAACCTTTCTTCGGGAAGGGTTTTAGTACAAAATTTCAGCCAATTGGCTATTCAGTTCTGACTCAATGTTTACAATTCAATTATTAGCGTTTTCAACATGTTCTTTGATGAAATGATACCGAGTATGGATGTGCTTGGTACGGGTGTGTTGCTCGGGGTTGAATGATAATGCTATGCGCTGACGGGGTGTCGCCAAATAAACGGTATTTTGTTGAGTTGTCGCCATAGTTTGAAGCTGTATCGTCATCCCTATTACTTGAGCACAACTTGCAGATACGCACGTATTTCAGCCTTTGCGGATGAATTGCAGTACAGTCCTGCTCTTTGATTGGCATTTTAAGTTCGTTTTTGGTTATTTAAGCTCGTTTTTAAAGGTAAAAGGTATGTGTAATTAAGCACATACCAGTCGGCATCTGAAAAAGCTGTTAGTTCAAAGCCAGAATCCTTCAGATACTAGAGTCCCATGTTAATGGTACCCCTTAAGTATCGAAAGATCCTTTTAACCTCTTTGAGGTGTTTTTTAGTCGGTCATGCTTGATATCTTGCAAAATAACATACAACTTGCACAATAACATACAACTTGCACTATGTCTGGTCTACTAGATGTCAGATACATGAGTGGCCTGATTTTACTACGGTAGTCAGTTTGGTCTACGGGTTCACCACTCAAGTCTGCATCTAATTTAGGTTTCGTAGCCATCGGTGTACCAATGCTTTGTCCTTTTTCCATACCATGTTTTTTAAGTATCTTTAAAGCGTACTTGGCCTGATTGATAAAGACACCGCGTGGGGATTAGTGGATCTGAAGTCCTAAAAAGAATTTCATTAACCCCATTAAAGACATCTCAAATCTACTGTGCATTAATTTTTTAAATCGTTTAGAAAATTTAGGGTTTGTGAACCCAAAAATAATGTCATCAACGTAAATTTGCACAAGTAGAATGTCCTCCCCGTATCTTATCGTGAATAGGGTTGGGTCAATGGTACCTTTAGTAAAACCTTTGGATATCAAGAAATTTGAGAGTTCATCATACCAGGTTCTTAGAGCTTGCTTTAATCTATATAGAGCTTTCCTTAAGAGGTAAACCTTTTCTGGATGATCAGGATCAACGAATCCATCCGGTTGTGCAACATAAAACCTCCTCCTTCAATAGACCATTAAGAAATGTCGTTTTCACGTCCATTTGATAAATTGGAAAAGACTTGTGTGCAGTATATGCGACGAAAATCCGAACAGCTTCCAAGCGAGCAAATGGAGCAAATGATTCCTCAAAATCAATACCCTCTTCCTATGCATAACCTTTAGCTACAAGTCTTGCGTTGTTGCCAATTACAGTTTGGTCTTCATCCTTTTTATTCTTCCATAACCACTTTAGCTTGATTACGTTCTTGCCAAAGGGTTTGTCAACGAGTTCCCAGACTCGGAGTTTGTCAAACTGATGAAGTTCTTCCTGCATTGCTTCTATCCATGCAGAATCATCCATTGCTTCCTTAATGTTTTTTGGTTGGGTTGATGGTACTGTTGTAGGGTAAATATATATTGAAGGTTGTGTGTCATGTCGAGTAGAATTATCGGTGGGAGAAGAGGACTTGTTGACACAAGAAGTACTTGTATTGAAAAATTCATCATACAAAGGACCGAATAAAAG
>BQNB010152210.1:0-15803 GCA_026074375.1 Tanacetum coccineum | reverse complement strand
AGCTTTTCTTTATTTTATTCAGAAAGCTGAGATGAAATGATTACATGAAGAAAAGAAGGTTCTTCTAAGGATGCGTATTCTCGGTGATCAAGAAGGGGTTTGAGTTCAAGATCCGTAGGAGGTTCTTTAAGAGATTTCTTGATTTTATAATATGTATTGAATGTGATTTTTTTGAAGGTTACTTCTCCTTTATTGATTTTGGGTTTAGTATTTTCTTCGATATTCATGGCTATGAATTCATCAAACTCAGCAAAGATTTTATCTTCTAGAGGAGTTCCTTCGATAGAATAAAGGATTTTGGTTCCTTCATCGAGTAGAGCATCGAATTCTTCTTTTAAGATTTCATCAATGACATTAATACTAAAACATGTATCGTCATTTGAATAGGAATGTTTCATTGCGGAATCGATAGAAAAGACCATACGTTCTGAGCCAACTCCAAGATTGAGTTGTTTTTGTTTTACGCGAATTACTACGTCTATGGTATGTAGGAAAGGTCTTCCTAGGATAAGAGGAACTTTAGCATCTTCCTCCATTTCAAGAATAACGAAATCCACAGGGAAAGTAAATTTACCAACTTTGACTAGCAAGTTTTCAGCTATTCCAATAGGAATCCTATTGGAAAAATCGCTAGGCGCTAGCTAGGCAGTCGGGTACCGCCTAGCGATTAATCGGTTAGGCGAGGATTAATCAGGGATTAATCGGATTGGACTTTATATATATATATATATATATAATTATTAAATTTTGAAAATATATGCCCGATTGACCCAATTTAGCTATTTTGTCCGATTTGGCGATTTATCACTGATTTGGCCGATTTCGATCCGTAATCGAGTTGGCCGATTTAGCCATTTTTTGTCTGATTTGGCCGATTTATGCCCGACTTGGCCGATTTTTATCCGATTACTCGGTATGTTGACCGATTTTTGACCAACCGATTAATAAGGACGATTAGTGAAATTCGAGGCGGTTAATCACCGCCTAGGCGCCTATTAATAGGCCGCCTAGACTGATTTTTGCAACACCGAATAGGATATTGGAATGATCGGTCTGCTAATCCTACGCTAATTTTAGTTGGTTTGAGAGTTTCGAGAGATAATTTTGCATAGAGAGAATATGGAATAAGATTAATGCTAGCGCCAAGATCGGCCAAGGCATTGCAAGAGAAAGTTTTGATGAAGGTACATGGAATAAGGAAACTTCCGGGGTCTCCGAGTTTAGGTGGAACTTTGTTTTGCATAATAGCTAAGCTTTCATCGCTAAGAAAAGTTGAAGAGATTTGCTCTAGCTTGTGTTTGTTACTGATAACATCAAATACTTAATACCTTGTTGTATCAAAATCCTTCGTAAAACGTTTATAATTGTCTATTTGTGATTAAAATATGTACTTAAACACTTTATATTTTGTTTACAGGAAAATATGGACGTTGGAGCGGAAAGACACGGGAATTGAACAAGTTAAGTGAAGAAGTTATGCTGGCAAGTCACAACTACGAAGAAGTTAGAAGCAACTACGACGTAGTTACCCTGATACAACTACGCTGTAGTTACCCATAATACCGAAAAAGTAGAGTCTATTCACAACTACGGCGTAGTTGGCCACTTTAACTATGTTGTAGCTACACTTAGCCTGTAAGAGGAAATCATGACTCAACATAACTACGGCGTAGTTACTATCCTCAACTACGTCGTAGTTGAGATGAATAATATAAAAAAAGCCCTAATATCTGCTCATACATATCATTCATTCACAAGGAGTTCTAGGGAACATCTAGGGCTTCTAAAGGAGAACGATTTTGGCTCATTCACCACTTAGTTCAAGGGAGAGATCATTTATCTTATTTATTGTATTATTCATTCATCAACAGATTTGTAACAACAATATGTTTTCTCAATTCATGGATTCTTCATTTATTTCTTGTGTAATCTGTAGCATGAGTGGCTAAGCACTTTAAGTGCTAGCCTTGTTATGAATTTGTTATGGTTTCGATGTTAAGTTTCCTGTTGAATTATCGTTTATAGGATATCCTATTTGTCTATTGCATGATCCCTGATATTTGGTAGTATTGATGCTAGTGTAGATCCTGTTAGACCTTATAGCAGGCTTACCAGTTGAATTATGGGTTAACCGGGTACTAGGGATAGGTTGGCAAGTGTCCATAGTGTAAGGATTGTCCATATCTCTGCCTACAGTATGATATGTACTTATAAACTTCGAGAAAAATCTTCTAGGGGAGTTTGCAGCCATGATGTGGGATTATTGGCACTAAATGGGTCATAAGGATAGTTGGGGGTTAAACACTGTAGACTAGATGCTCACCCTTCGTGCCCAACGAGGACATGAGATTAGGGGTGAGCAAAATGGACCGCGAACCGGACCGAACCGAGAAACCGGCCTGAACCGGACCGAACCTATTTCGGTCCCATCTTCAGTCCGTCATTTTCCTTATTTTCGGTCCTTGGTCCGGTTTGGTCTTACGAAAAAACCAGCAATTATGCTGATAACGCCTTAATTATACATGTTTTTGGCGGCGTTATTTATATATAGTTCATCATTTCTCATGAACTTTCGATACTTAATAGCATAGATTATGTGCAGGTTCACTTGAAGATATCCTGAGCTCAAAAATAACAGAGATCAAGTGTTCATAGTTATTGAGAAGCAAGATAGAAGAAAAGAAAGGACCAAAGCTGAAAAAGCCCTAAAGTACGCCGCACATTTCCTTTGTGCACCGCACTTTCTACCGAGTCCAAGAATTAAAGATAATTAAATGAAGTCTGCATTAACTCACCAAGTACGCCGCACAATTTCCTTTGTGCGCCACACATCCTAGCAACATTAATGAAATTCCCACCGACTTAACCAAAGTATGCCGCACAATATTTCTTGTGCGCCGCACTTCGACCCAATTTCAGCCTATAAATAAAGACGAATTTCACACACTTTTTGATATCTCAAACTCAATCATCTCTTCATCAAACCATTATCATTCCTCCCAATTCCCTCAATCACATTCCACTTCGTAAACACTTGAAGTTGAAGATTGAAGATCAAACCACGAAGAACAAAGAAGAACATCATAATATTTAGAAGGAATAAAGGTTGTACTACGATTCTATACTTTCTATGGGTAGAGTTTGATCCATATTCTTACCCGGACATAGTATGTTTCTTGTTATTCTTCTTAATTTTGTCATGAACTTCATAGCCATGAGAGGCTAAATCTCTCATGACTACTCGGTGAAGATAATATAATGAATAAGTGTTTGGTATAATTACGATCTTATTAATCTTAAGCTTATGTTAAAATCCTATTGTGTCTAATCTTATCAACTTTGATTATATACTCACACCGGTATAGGTCGAAAGACCCGTTGTGAATTATATAGTTTTAAAGATTTGTCTATGATCTTTATCATTTGTGACAAGAAATCCACCTATGTTATTTGATAAACAAAATAGATTCGATATAATAGTAACTGGATTATTTGAGTGACACATTTGATCGAGTTAGCTAAATATAAGTCGTAAGTTAAACAAGTTAATTTGTGAAAACATTTTCTGACGAGAAAACCCTTTTTATAAATTAAAGTCCTAAGTTTAAGATCGTTGATGACATTAAATAACGTCACTTTATTATATCATTTATCCCATCTATTTTGCCCACTTTTATAAAATTATTGCATTATTATTCTACGTGTTAAGTTGATTTTTCATTTGATTATGCGAACACTTACGCAATTCCTTGTGGTACGACACTGGTTCTTACCTTTAACAGATTATACTACATACGTGGGTTATACTTTTACCAGTGTGTTTCCATATAATAAATCGGTATTTTCAGTCTTATAAATTTAAAGCTTTTGAAACACATCAGAAGTTTTTGGCGTCGCTGCCGGAGATTTTAAAGTTGTTATGTAATCAAACTTTTAAAATAATTTTTAACATTCCCTCTTTTTTAAAATCGGTATAGTTTTTCTTTTTTAGTTTTTTTTTTTTTTTTTTCTGGCAAACTACCTCCAAATAGATTCTCCTTTGGATGCCATACACGTGTTCCAACTCTGACTTGTTAAACCATTCCTGAAACAAAAGGAACTATGAATCGAAGACTTCGTTTGACAAACACGGGAGTTCCATTGGAAAGAAGAAGAAACAAACGACCGAAAGAATAGTCTTTTCCACTTTCTTGACATCAACCTATTTTTCGTTCACTTTCTTGATATTCTTTAAAATTACGATCCCATTGATGATGAACCCATATGGGCCGCCGACCGTGTTGTCGCTCTGACTCCTGGTTTTTCTTATTTTGAATTCAATTCAGATTATTTTAAGTATGTTAAAGTTTATTTTTCATTTGATTATTCGAACACTACGCAAAGGTATGTTCACGATCGGTTTCCTCACAAACACATTCACGAATTCCTCGGAATATGTGATATGTTTAAATACAGAGACACCGAGAATGAAGCCGACCGCCTGATGATGTTTCCCCTATCACTCACTGGAGAAGTAAAAACATGGCTGGATGATCTAAACGAAAGAACTATCGAAACATGGGATAAACTTCGAACCACTTTCATTAGCCGATTATTTCCCCCATCTCTTTTCGATCGACTCCTTGGAGAAACTTGAGCCTTTTCCTAACATGAAAACGAATCTCTAACCGATGCTTAGCTTCGTATGAAAGAAATGCTCAGAAACTGCCATGGTCACAATCTGTCCAAAGGCAACATCATAAAAATCTTTTACCACGGTCTTAACGAAACTACCCAAGAAGTTCTAAATGCCACAGTCGGTGGTATTTTCCTCTATAAAACTTCGAATCAAGCTTATAAACTTCTTGAAGACAAAGTCTTACTCAAGCTCGACAGGGCTAAAAACCAATAAACAAAACCATCCCTTAAGAAAACCGTTGCTTTTGTCGATGAAGGTAGCAGTAATTATGACGCTGACAAAATTATGGCCCGAATAGATGCCATGACCATGAAAATAGATGCTCAGTATAAAGAACTTCAATCTTGTTCGAAACCAAATCCTGATCATAACGATGATGACATACCCATGTCCCGTGAAGAAGAAGCAAAATTCATGCAAATCTTCTGTCGTACTCATTTTTACAATGATTACCGTGATTCAAACCGCGATAATTGGCGTTTAAGCGGGAGGAACGATTACAATCGAGACAACTATGAATCTCGTTCTGATGATAAACCCGACCTTCAAAAACAACTAAGCGATTTCATAAAAGCTCGACACTCAACCAATTATTTTGTCAAAGATACTTTTATGGAACTAAAAAACAAACTCGAAACAACAACCAAAAATCATTGAGCATCAATCCAAAATCTCAAAGCTAAATTCGACAAATTGGCTGGCAAACAATCTGGTCGACCTTCTGGATCTCTTCCTAGTAACACTCAACCTAACCCAAAAGGTAGCTCATCTAAACCTTATCAACCACAACAAGCTCGAAACGAACATGTAAATGCCGTATTTACACAAAGTGGTAAAACCTCGACCCACCAGTCAACCCAAATAATCAGCCTAACAATTCTGAAACTCCTATCAACTTCAATAGCGATGATGAATATGAAGAGCCTACACCTCAACCCAAGCCTAAGAAACCAAAACCAGTCAAAGAAACATCGATACCCAAACCATACAAACCAAAAATCCCATATCCTCAACGCCTTAGAAAAGAGAAAATGGAAGCTCAATATGGAAAATTCCTCGACATGATTTGAGCCGTTTGAATCAACATACCTCTTGTCGACGTTTTAGCCGCCTGCCCAACTATGAAAAAATTCCAAAGGAACTCGGTAGTAACAAACATAATACAAATCTCAGCCGCTTTCCTGAGAGATGAAAGTTCTGCCATACTTCAAAACAATGTTCCACCAAAACTTGGAGACCCTGGAAGTTTTCTCATTCTATGTAACTTCAACAAAGATTTCTCATGTAATGCTTTAGCCGACCTTGGTGCTAATATAAATCTCATGCCGTATTCCTTATACGCGAAGTTATCTCTCAAAACTCTCAAACCTACTAAAATGAGAGTAAGATTAGCTGACCGAACGTTCCAATATCCTATTGGAATAGCTAAAAATATGCTCGTTGAAGATGGTAAATTCACCTTCCCTGTTGATTTCGTTATTCTTGAAATGAAAGAAGACAGTAAAGTTCCCCTTATCTTACGAAGACCTTTTCTTCACACTGCCGATGCAGTAATTCGAGTTAAACAGAAGCAACTCAATCGCAGAGTTGGAACTGAACGAATGATCTTTAATATCAATTATGCGATGAAACATTCTTACTAAAATGATGATACATGTTTTAGTATTGATGAAACATCTCTGGACGAACCTCTTACGGATCTTAAACTCAAACCTCTTCCTGATAACTTGGAATATGCATTCTTGGAAGAACCATCTTTTCTTCTAGTGATCATATCATCTCAGCTCTTTAAAGAAAAGGTAATGAATGCCGATGAAAACTCTGAATCTGAATCTGACACCGAAGAACCACCATTTGAAAAAATCACCTTTAACACTGATTACAAGATCAAAACATCTCTGGACGAACCTCCTACGGATCTTAAACTCAAACCTCTTCCTGATAACTTGGAATATGCATTCTTGAAAGAACCATCTTTTCTTCCGGTGATCATATCATCTTAGCTTTCTGAAGAAAACAAAAATAAACTCATCTCTATTCTTAAAAAACACAAGCAAGCCTTTGCTTAGAAAACCACAAACATTCCTGAAATCTGTCCATCTTTTTGCAAACATAAAATTCAACTCTTAGAATACAAAAAACCAGTTGTGCAAAAACAAAGACGATTAAACCCAAACATGCAAGAAGTTATGAAAAAAGAAATAGTGAAACTCCTTGATACAGGTATTATTTATCCAATCGCCGATAGCCCTTGGGTAAGCCCCATTCACTGTGTACCAAATAAAGGTGGTATAACAGTTGTTACCAACAAAAGTGATGAACTTGTTCCAACAAGAACCGTTACAAGCTGGCGAGTATGCATCGATTATCGTAAACTCAATGAAGCAACTGCGAAGGACCACTTCCCTTTGCCATTCATGGATCAAATGTTAGAAATACTCACATTAAATAAATACTTTTGTTTCCTTGATGGTTTTTTTGGATATTTTCAAAATACTAATTGATCCTATGGACCAAGAAAAAACAATGTTCACATGTCCTTTCGGCACATATGCTTATAGATGAATGCCTTTCGGTTTATGTAATGCTCCATATACTTTCTAAAGGTGCATGCTGGCTATCTTTCATGACATGATCAAAGAATTTGTTGAAGTATTCATGGACGATTTCTCCGTCTTTGGAAATTCTTTCGATAACTGTCTAAACAATCTAGATAAAATGCTTCAACGTTGTAAAGATGCACATCTTGTCCTTAACTGGGAAAAATGTCACTTCATGGTAAAAGAAGGAATTATGCTTGGACACAAGGTATCCAAAGCAGGCCTCGAAGTCGACAAAGCAAAGATCGACGTAATTTCCAAACTTCCACCCCTCACTAATATCAAAGGTATTAGAAGTTTTCTAGGACATGCAGGTTTCTACCAAAGATTCATTAAAGATTTCTCAAAAATCACCCGTCCTCTCACCAAGTTGCTTGAAAAAGATGCTCCATTCGAATTCAATGACGAATGTCACAACGCATTCAAGTTATTAAAAGAAAAACTCACATGTGCTCCTATGATCGTAAGTCCAAACTAGAATATTTCGTACGAACTCATGTGTGATGCAAGTGATTTTGCAGTTGGAGCAATCTTAGGTCAAAAAGATGGTAAATCTTTCACCCAATCTACTTTGCAAGCAAAACTCTCAATGCAGCTCAACATAACTATATAATCTCTGAAAAAGAACTTATGGCTGTAGTCTTTGCATTTGATAAATTTTTATCCTATATGGTATTATCAAAGACGATCGTGCACACTGATCACTCAGCTCTTAGGCACCTATTCAAGAAACAAGATGCTAAACCGTGCCTTATTTGTTAGATATTGCTTCTACAAGAATTTGATATCAAAATTAAAGACATAAAAGGTACATAAAATGTTGCCGCCGATCATTTATCTCGGATTGAAAATGATGAAACAAGTGATGACAGTGAAGTTGACGATAACTTTCCTAGAGAAACTCTCATGGAAATAAACACTAGAGACGAACCATGGTTCGCAGACTTTGTAAACTATTTGGTAAGTGATATCATACCTAAAAGGATGACGTACCAGCAAAAAAACAAATATTTCTCTGACCTCAAACACTACTTCTAGGAGGAACCCTACCTCTTTAAAGTATGTTCTGACGGTACGATCAGACGCAATGTCTCTGGACCAGAAACCCGAACCATTTTAGATCAATGTCACCACGGACCTACCGGTGGACATTATGGACCAAATACAACCGCTAAAAAAGTTTTAGACTCAGGTTTTTACTGGCCAACTATCATCAAAGAAGCTCATACTCAAGTTCTACTTTGTGAAGCATGTCAAAAGACAGGAAATATTTCAAAACGTGATGAGATGCCCATAAACAGCATTCAAATATGCGAAATTTTTGACATATGGGGTATTGATTTCATGAGAGCCTTCCCGAAATCATATAAATTCGAATACATCTTAGTCACTGTCGACTATGTATCTAAATGGGCCGAAGCACAAGCTCTACCAACAAATGATGCCAGAGTTGTTATTACTTTTCTGAAGAAACTATTCTATCATTTTAGAATGCCTAAAGCTCTCATAAGCGACCAAGGAACTCATTTCTACAACAAGATAATGGAAAAAACCATGAAAAAATATAGAGTTAACCACCGATTCTCTACATCATACCACCCTCAAACAAGTGGTCAAGTTAAAAACACGAACATAGCTCTTAAAAGAATTCTTGAAAAAACAGTTAAAGATAATCCTGCTATCTGCTCAAGAAAACTTGATGATGCTCTGTGGGCTTTTCGTACTGCTTACAAGACACCAACCGGTACAACATCATACAAACTCGTATACGGTAAAAACTGCCACCTACCATTTAAAATTAAACACCGTGCATACTAGGCCCTGTAATTATGTCGTTGCGTGATGTTATTTTTATGATTTCAAGTTTTAAATTTATATTTTGCCAACTTAGCCAAAAACAACACTTTAACGGGCAGTGTACCTGGTCGATGGTAGATTCGTGGTAAGTAGGGTGTCGATCACTAAGAGCGAGAAACACTTTCATTTTATTAATACTTAGGTTTTTCTAATCTAAGTTACTCTAATCTATGCTAAACCTATGTTAATCCTAAATCTAATGGATAAGGGGGGTTTTCAGCCAGAGAGACTGGCATGGGTTTTGTGGTGACTAAAATCTACTTAAGACACTAAAACACACGCAAGCAAATTAACAAAAGATAAAAGAGCAGTCTAGCCAAAAATGAGAAAACTGTATTAACTATTATTAATCCAATCAGAACGTTGGTTTGCTTATTTAGTGCAATGGTTACTTATCTCGAGGTGGAATATCATTCTTAAGATTAAGGCGGTACTTCTTCCTTAAACCTAGACACGTAGAATTATGTCACAATTAAACGCATCCGCATAAAGCATCCTTATTTACTGATTATAATCTATCTTAAGGATTAAAGCAATGGTGATCTTGTTAAACCTTAGCTCATGGAGACTTTACCCACTTACTGCTTAATGGCAATTTGTAAATCACAAGTGGGGATGGACAAGGTAACCGTGGCTTTTTGTTTTGGCAGTGAAGAGTATCATGGATGAGTAGTGTTGCGACGAGGAGAGTATGCGAGAGAACGGGAGAGAGTTCTGGAGCGAGGTGATGTGGTTTGGGGAGAGTGGAGAGTAAAATGCGAGGAACGTTGGAGGGAGTGTATGAGTATGCTTTCTTTCGTACCAAACTTATTGTTCTCAAAAGCCAGGTGATACAAAACCTACTAAAGATTCATTTTGCCTCTTTATGTTAGAATTAAAAAACCCAGGGAGGGATCTATCAGGTTTCTGACTAAAAGGGACGGTTAATATCTGTTATTTCTGGTTATTTGATGTTCTCAAGTGCTTTCGTTTCTCTTTGTTCTTATCGTTTGTTGAACCGACCAAGTTGTTGTGTTGTCTTTACAGAATTTCTTTTTTGTGATGAAGTAGTGTTCCGGAGGAGGGAGAGATAATTTTGCTTTTATTTTAGATCCTCGTTTGTGGAGGAATGCTACCTGTTTTTTTTTTTTTGTTACCTCTATTTCACCATAATGACGGCAGACCTGGAATCTTTTCGACAGGGTTTATGTGTGAACATTTCTGTGGCAAGCTTTTTGCTCTCTGCCTTCTACGAGACTTCAAACCATTTCTGCATGCTGATTATCCCCTTCGGTGGTAGGCGTTGCAGATCGCCCCATTTTAGGGTTGTTGATGACTAAGCTGCAGCCAGCCATCATCCCTTCTCCTTGGTATTCTGATGTGCAGTGATGCAAGTAGAAGAGTTTCCTAGCAAGAAGATCCTACTTACTCTGTCAGTTTGTGTAACACCTTCTCAGATTAACATTATTCCCATTACCATTACCCTCAGCTCGTGCTGTTACAACATTACCATTCCTATTCTGATTCGCTTTGGAATTATTAAACAATTCACGGAAAACAACAAATAAGCCCAATTCTGATTCAACATTTGAAACACCCAGATTCTGACTCTGCACTTTTGAACAATCAGATTTCCAGACATTTTGGCCAGCATACTGTTGCTAATCTGATTCTCCACCATGTCCTCATAAACCATCTACATTGTATGTCTTGACCCAAAATTCATACCCGATTTGTGCAATCTTACTATTACAAGGGTTTAATGGAAATTATCTGGTATGTTGTTGGCTTGGTTCGTTGGTAGTTTAGTTTGAATGCCTTAGCCCCATTTAGAACATATTCCATGTTCATTGCAGTGGTGGGATATTAATGGTCTTTGGGGCGTTCTCATTGGTTGTTGCATGTATTTTCTAGTTGATGATGGTTTGTGGGTTATAGTTGTTGTTGGGTTATGTGGTTGTTCGTCATGTATAAGTAACCAGGTAATGGCTTGATCTTGTTGAAACACTGGATATGTTGTTAAGGATTGTTTAGGAATTTGCCACTTAGTGCAAAGGTTCATGTGTTCTGTGCAGTGGTTCTTGCTTTTAGGATCATCTACCATCTTTTTGATGGTATTTAAGAAAATCATACAACTGAGTGTAATTTGTTGTATGCAAGTCCTTTGTTTGGTGAAACAATGGTACATGTCGACTCCATTCCTGGGGGGGATTGTAAGTTGTTTAGGATCTTGAGTTGGCTCGACAATATTTTTGGAAAATGTTTGTTTCTTTTGAAAGTCATTCATTAACTTGGTGAATGCGGATGATAGGTAAGATCAATTGATTTCCCATTAGTAGAAGTAAAACCATTTCCCATTTCATTAAAACATACTTAGCCTTTTCTCTTGATTCCAAATATCAGACCTTTCATCATTTGTTGAACACGTAACCAGATTTCCTGAGCAGTTTCACAACTATCAATAGCAGCATAGATGTCTTCAGGAGGACCCAGAAGTATAGTCTGAAAGGCTTGATCATTAGCTTCTACCTATTTAAGCTCATTTTCAGTGAGTTCCTCATCAGTCTGCTCATGAAAGGTTTCATTAATAGGAATTTTATGGTTTGGATCACCTGGTTTAGGAATCATTCGTCTGACATATGGAGCATTCATAATGGAATTATAGATAAGCTTTCCATTTGGTTTACTCTTAGCATAATGAAGAAGACGAGACAACCATGGAACATAATTCTCTTTGTTAAGCATAGGAGGACGGGTTTCGGAACCAGCATCATAAATGTCTTGTTGAGTCGACATTACAAAAGTGATGTGAAATGATAAGCATGGATCGTTTTAGTAATTAGTGATTATGAGAATGAAGTCCAAATTCATAGGATTTTACAATTCTAAGATTAAACTGAGAAATAAATGATTCTTTTGCGGGATTTTACTAAATCAAGAAGAAACCATGAAAATTAGATTTGATGATGAAGGAGTGTTGTTTATATGAAGCCCATAATTAGTCTCTTCCCACCTGATTCGCAGATCGACCTACCAGGTAAGGTCAAATTTTTTTCGAGAAATTAGGGTTTCAAACACAAGAATTTCCTTAAACCAGTGACATGTTTCGCTTGAAATATGCAGTGTAATGTTTCGCTCAAAATATGTAATGTAATGTTTTGCTCGAAACAAATTGGACCAGTTGAGTAACTTGGAACGATTCCTAATAGAATGACTATATCTTGATTGGATGCGACTACCTCGTATTACACATAATTTGCTCATAACATATTTCGCTCAGAACATATTTCGCTCAGAACATATTTCGCTTGGAATATGTAAATTTTGGTAGCACTTTGTTTCAAAGAAATGTAATATTCCGCTTGGAATATGTAACCTGTACTAACATATATCTCTCAGAACATGTTTCGCTTGGAACATATTTCGCTTAGACATATTTCACTACCATCAAAATACACATTTCGCTTCATTCAAAAAACTTTTTGAGCCCAGTTTTTTTCGACCCAAAAACATGTTTTGATGCCCAAATAAGCTTATACTAAGTATAAATCTAACAATAGTACATCTTGATCATCAAAAACAACAAGTTTACGACGAAAAAGATGCGAAAATGGATCAAAATATGAGACGAGTACGGTTTGAAAATAAACAAACAAAAACGACTCCAAAAGCTTAAAATAAGCTGTTTAGATAAGCTACAAATGATCACTAATGACTCCTTGGCTCTTGATACCACATGTTAGCCTATCAAATCCACATCAAACATACGAAAATAATAAAAATCCAGAGAGAGAAAGAGTAAAAAGAAAAATGGAAGGCTTTCATAGAAGAGAAAAAATGAGAACCAACACCCTCCTAACATGCTAGGAGGGTTGTATTTACACTACAAAGAGAGTGGACTCCTTATTGGGTCGTTTGGGCCTTAAATGGACCAAACTAATGGGCTTTAGCCTGACACCTAGGCCCAATTAGCTTAAATAAATTCCCGTAAACTACGTTTTCCTATACAAGGCTCGGGAATATATAATGACCATCACTTTACATAAAACATGGCTAACAATCTCCCCCTAAAGGGTGGTCATAACACTTATGGCTTTACGTCTTATGACGTCTTGAATCTTGGAGCCTTGTGTTCTTGGGAATTCTTTTGAAGTTTCATTTGCATGCTTGTGATCTTGGATCTTGATCTTTGACTTGATATCTCTTAATCTTTAAACTTGATATCTTGATCTTTAGCCTTGAGGTAATCTTGGATATTTCTTGACTGTAACACTTCTTAACCAACATACTCATCCTTTGACATCACTTAAAGGCTGACAATCTTCCTCACCATAGATCTTGTGACTTGATCTATTTGAAATCATATACTTGACATTCTTTGAGGAAGTTCTTATTTATCAGAGCTTGCGGAAGTGTATCTTTGAAATTCAGAACTGTCTTCAAGTTTTGATGAATACCGTTAAATATATCCTTGAATTTTGAGAATGGGTATGTGGCATTGACTACGGCTCGACTGGAATATGGTGAAAACGCCATTGACTTGTCCTGTATGTTTAAGTTAGTAATAAACAACAGGTATGTACGAATATGTCTTTTTCATTTTCATCAAATATGGTTGCAATAACCATGGTTCCCCGTTAATTAGTATAAACACTGCCTGTGATCAGGTAGAATTCAAAAGAATCTCCTTGACAGGGTTTCGCAGCTGCACTAGCCGTTCTTGTTACTGGAGTGTCTCAAAGCAGACAACACATTAAGAGTGAATCTATGAGTGAATCTGCGAGTTACATATCTCAATGATTGATTGAGCCGTCAATACGTGTTCAGTCTTCCCATGTCCATATTCCCTTTTGAGGCTGCCACAATGGACATGAGACTAAAAAACTTGTTTGAAAATCAGTCGATATGGTAATGAATAAATTTTTTTAAACATATCGAAAGTTTTATGTTTTCAAAAAGCATCCGTCAATTCTCATTAATACACACAGATTATATTTATGTCTGTGTTGGACACTTCTACAACTTGTGTTCTTGATGATTGATGTGTCGTTGTGTAGGTGTTATTTTATGTATCAAGTTTTACTATTTATATTTTGCCGACTTAACCTAAAAACAATAGTTTAACGGGCAGTGTACCCCGTCAAGATGTAGCTTCGTTGGTAAGTTGGGTGTCGATCACTAAGGGCGAGAGCGTTAACTCCTAATTCTATCAATATTTTAGTTATCTATGTTAGTACTAAATTAATCTAATTTATGTTAAACCTAAGTTAAACCTAAACTAATGATAAGGGGGGGGGGGGGTTTCAGCCTGAGAGACTGGCACGAGGTTTTAGTTATCTAATCCTAAAGGTTTTGATGTCAAGTAAACAATAATCAACTCAAGAAGGACAGCAAACGATTTAATAGTCAGCGGTCGAGAACTAATGTAAGGAAAATGTATCAACCATGAATAATCCGATAAAACGTAGGTTTGTTAATTAGTGCAATAATTGTCTTATCTCGAAGGGCATATCATTCCTAAACTTAGTCCTAAGACCTAGACACGCTAATTCTGTCACAATTAGACGCATCCGCATAAAGCATCCTTATGTTGATTATAATCTACCTTAGGATCTAAGTAATGGTGCTCTTACTAAACCTGTTGAGACTTTACCTACTTACTGCTTAACGGCGATTTATATACTAGTTGTCCACTTGTCCGTATACTATCCAATGGAATCAAAACATTATTTGTTGAATTATCTAGGGACACCTACTAGTCAACTTGTTCACTAAACTAAAGGTACTATCCGATATCTAGTTAAGCTACAAGCGATATCCTAGCACAGATTTAGCAGGACAATATTTGTGATAATATGATTCTAGATATATAAATCGCTATATGGAGAGCTATCCCGGTTAATCTAGCTTAACTTGGTCCGTCTTACTAGATCCGGTTAAATGATAGGTCGCATACAAAAGCACGTAAACGAGTATAAATTGATAAACATAAACAACAATCAACGATAAATTAAACAATCAAGATAAGCAAACCAAACATTAAATCTTCATAAACATGGCTGATACCTAAAGGTATCAGCCAATAGTCATTGTAAAAATACACACGGTTTGATATATGAATGATTAAAATAAAGAAACCTCAATCGAACGCGTATTTAGTTGTGCGAAGATTACAAGAGTTTTCCTATGATCTTGAGGCTCTTTGTTGACCTTCTATGCTCTTTTAATCGTCTCTTGGTCGACTTGGTGGTTTAGGGTTTCCTTTTCATACCCAAAACTGAGTTTAGGGTCGTCTATTTATAGAGTCTGGAAACTCGTCGATACGCCATATCGGGCGATGTGCAATACGGCGTATTGGGGATTTCTTAGAGTAAGGAACACGTTTGATATCTTCTAGAATCTTCATGTATAATAAACCTTGGATACGGCGTATAGAGGCTCTTGAATACGGCGTATTGGGTCATCAATCCTTCGTGGTTATCTGTGAAGTGTAGGCATGGATACACCGTATCTTCTTGATAGATACGGCGTATTGAGGTTAAATCTGTTGGTTCTTCTTTATTGACCAAAGTATTATATATGGCGTATTGAGATAAAACCTGTTGGTTCTTCATTGTTGACCAAAGTATTATATACGGCGTATTCGTCAAAGTCAGGCAATGGTCTTTTAATTCGTCAAAGTCTTAGAT